>PVKB01006363.1:0-64793 GCA_004027205.1 Ctenodactylus gundi | reverse complement strand
GTAGGTGGGACACAGGGCAGTGGCATGAGCAGGCAGCCCCTGCTATGAAAGCACACCTCCTCACAGCCTGCCGATCAGGAAAGGGCCGCAAGCTACCCCGCAGCAGTGGCGAACAGACCAGGCAGGCCTGTCCCAGGGAGCAGCCACACGTGGGGACAAATCTGCCATGCAACAGCCTCACGAGCCGCCAGCTGGGAGCAATAACATCAGAGTTTCTGATTTCACGAGTCCATAGTGAAGATTAACCTTCCCACTGTAGGAATGCCATTCTGTAGTGTCTAACCCCAGGTGCTGCTCAGGCAGAACAGATGTGGCTTTGGCGGGCACGCTTCCTTCCCTCCCTTGGTCACGGAGAGCCTGGACAGAGGATCAGAGGATGGAGAAGGAATGGAGACTTGGGGCTGCAACTACCTCCAAACCTTCGCAGAAGAGCAAAGGGGACAGGAGCAGAGGACAGAAGGGAAGGAGAGAAAAGAAGCACAGGGGAGGAGAAGAGGGGAGGAAAGGAGGGAGGAGGTGAAGGGAGAGGGAGCCCTAACCCGGCAGGAGGCAACACTTCCCCAGCCTCACCCCAGGAGGTGGCAGCGGCTCCAGCCACCAGCAGCCAAGACTCAAAGCTCCAGTCCCAGCAGGAACACACCAGGGGGCTCATTCCCTGGGCCTTCTAGGGACAGCTGACATCCTTCCCTGAAAGCCACCTGTAATGGAGAGGGAGAGAGAGAGAGAGGGAAAGAGAGAGAGAGAGACAGAGAGAGAGAGAGAGAGAGAGAGAGAGAGACAGACAGAGAGAGACAGAGAGAGACAGAGAGACAGAGAGACAGAGAGACAGAGAGGACAGAGAGATTCCCAAACAAAGCTAATTTTTTCTCTCCACCTTGGAAAGTGGGGCTTAGTGCCAGATTAAACTAGATTTAACCAGGTTAAACTGGGCTCAGAGCAAATCAGTGTGTGTGGCATCTCCCGGCCCTGGAGACTCGGTGGCCCTTGAGAAGGACGACTTTGTTTCCAGCTACCTGTAGGTCACCCTTGTCCCTATGTCTCCCCTCTGGCCTTCTTTTGGGAACACTGCTGTCTCGCTCTGTCCCCTCCCACTTCCTCCAACCAAGGGGTGACCCCCCCCCCCAAGATGACAGTCCCAGCTGTGTGCGCTGTCCTTGGCCACCAGGTCTCACAATGTTGCCATCCTCACACCTGGGAAGCTTCAGGAAAACATATCTTCCTGGTGCCACCTCTAGGGTATAATTCAGAAATCAGTGTTTTCCACCTGTTTGCTGGGGAAGGGGCATTCAAGGAGGCTCCACCGCCCCCAGGGACTGGGCTGAAGGCAAAGAGGGAGGAGGCTGCGTCTGGCTTCCATCCCAGTTCCCTTCCCGTATCCATGGCAGCAGGGGGAGGGGAGGGGGCTTCAGGAACAGCTGCTGGAATGATGGGCTGTGTTAAGTTGCTGGGTAGGCTGCCGAAGCAATGAGTGGGTAAGTAAATTAAATTAGTAATAATGCACTCATTCCCTCACCCACCCACCCACCCGTCCACTTAATTAATAATTAAGCTGCATACTGAAGGGCTATAAAAGTATCCTGCAGACTGTAGATGCCGGGTGGTATCTTCTGCGTTTTGTTTTGAACCATTGTGGACCAGCAGCTCGCCTTTCAAATGCAGGCTGTGGAATTGTTTTTCGACCCTTTTCCCCAGAAGGCCTAGGCGTATCACTCCCCGGGGACACTTTCAGGAACATCACTACATCTCAAGCTTATCTGTCATCCTGGTGCAGAGAGTGAGTCTTCTGTCTCTACTGCCAGGAGGGCATTACTGGGGGCACTCGAGTCACTCATGTGCCCCACATCTGGATATCTGCTTGGCCTTCCCTTGTGCCAGGGCATACAGAGGTGAGCAGGCTTCTTCAGAAGACAGTCCCACAAGATCCCTGTCCCTACTGAATGCTCTCTGTAATGCCCTCTTATCGACAGAGCAGGACTTGGGATTATCTCAGGCCTACTCTTGTGGGTTCATATTGACAGGAATTTGCAGGTGGGATTAAGGCCCCAGCTGATCTGGAGTTAATCAGAAAGGAGGCTAGTCTGGATGGGCCTTGCCTCATCTGGTGAGCTCTTAAAACCGGTCAGAAAATCAAAGCAAGTCAGGGGCATGGTGCCATGTCATTAAGAGATCCAGGTGTCAGCAAATGTCCCTCAATATCCAGAAGCTCTAATAGAACACTGCCCACCAGAGCCAAGAGGCAAGACAAGGCTCAGCAGTGCAGGCCCGTAATCTCACCACTCTGGGAGCTGAGCCAGGCGAATCAAAATTTGAGTCCAGCCTGAGCAACTTCATGACTTAAGGAGATCTGTCTTAAAATTAAAAAGAATATAAATTAGGCTGGAATGTAGCCAGTTTGAAGGCCCTGGGCTTTATCTCCAGTACAACAATAAAGTAATTAATTTTAAAAAGGAGCCACCCAGAACTGTACTCTTCCAATAACCAGTGACCTAGGAGGAGCCAAGTTTCCCATGAGATGCAGCCCAGCCAGCCACCTTGATTTCCACCTAGGAAACTTTCAGAACACAGGGCCAAGACCCCGACCTACACTGCCTGCCATGCGTAGTACCCAGTTGTTAAACTCTGGTGATTTGTTATGCACCAGTACCAGACTTACAGAGACTGTTTCCAGGGAGCTCACAGGTGCCTCGGGATGGGGAAAGCAGGTCAGCACATACTATGCCGTAATGTTTGCAAGGCTGTAACAATTCGCAGCTTTATCCCTTTCCAAAAATTGCGCCTACCTTGCTTTCCGAAAGTGTTTCCTACTTATCTCTAATCCATCTGATCCATTTGATTGACAAACCTGTGCTGAGCTCTGACTCATGCCTGATGCTGTACCAGACCCCAGGGACCCAGGGAGACCCAGGCAGTGTTCTTGATCCTCTGGCTGAGAATGTCCTTTCCAGCCCTGTGTGGCCCCCTGATGATCAAGGCCCAGGGTAGATGTCACTTTATCCGAGTCCGTAGATCCATCATCAGAGCCAACAGCTCTGTTCTCAGCACTACCGCAGCAAGTTCCACGGTTTTCTACTTAAGTTTTTCAGTCCTACTAGTGCATGTGTGTGTGTGTGTGTGTGTTTCTGGCATTGGCAGTCCAACCAAAGACTTTCACTCTGAGCTACATCACCAGCCCATCTTTGTAGTTTTGCTTTGTGAGACAAGGTCTGGCTAAGTTGCTAAATTGCTCAGACTGAGCTTAAACTTGTGATCTTCCTGCTTCATCCTCCCAGAACGCTAGGGTTACAGGCCTGTGCCACTGAGCCCAGCTCCACTGTGCGCTTTTATGGCATGAGGGTATGTGCGTCTCACTGGACCATGTGCTCCCTGGGGACAGAGAACCTGCCTCCTCCTCTACCTTCCCCACCCAACACCTGAGAGGTAGAAGATATCTAGGAAATAGCAGTTGCAATGACCACCTCATCGAACCCCTCCCTCCGTCTCCTTGCTAATTGGCCTCCATTCTACCCATGTTAGAGGTGAGCCCATGTTGATGTGAAGGAAATACTTCAGGGAAAACTCTGAGACAGCTGGCCGTGCAGCTCAGTTATAAGACCAGTCGGTATAGCCTGGTACCTGTAACTAACCACAGCACACGGAGTAATTATCCCTGGCTACAGTTATATATGCCCTTTGCTTTGGTAGAAGGTCAATTTTGGGATATTACATATAAGCTGAATTTTTGCCAGTTGAATTGTATTTCATTTTTTTTATTTTTTTCTTCCTACCTACATATTTATTTGCAATGCTGTGCACTGCACCTACAGCCTTCGTGGTAAGCTACACCCACAAGCTATTTTTCTTAAACGTTGAGATAGGTTCTCTCCATCTTAGTCACTTTCCTGTTACTGGTGCAAAACATGTGACACACACAACTTAGAGGAGTTTATTTTGGCTCTCAGCCTCCGTGGTCTAAGTCCAAGCACGGCTGGTCAGCTTCAAGGCAGAAATGGCAACTGTGGCAGGTCCTGGCTGGGAGACAAGCTGCGCACTGCAGGGTGACCAAGAAGTAAAGAGAAAATGGACAAGACTGTATCTTTCCTGGTCACACCTGCAGTGATCTACCTCCAACAAGGCCGCACCTCCTACCAGCCCCTGACGTCACCCAGGGGTGAGTCCGCTGGTGGGCACAGTGGCCTTGTGACCTAGTCCCCTTCCAGCACATGAGACTTCCAGGGGACATTTTAGATTTAAGCCGTGAATCTCGCTAAGTGGCTAAATCTGAATTCAAACTTGCTATCCTTGTGTCACAGCCTCCCAGAGTACTGGGATTACCGGCATGAACCACCACACCACACCTTCCCAAATCCTACTTTGACAGTGCTGGAGTCATGATTTACATGAGACCATTATAAAGAACTTTGTTTTATTTGAAGGTGAAGACTCATTTAATCATTTACGATGTCATCACTGATTTGAGAAGCACATCCGGTAGGTTAAAATAAGCAGAAAACATGACAATGACACTATAGATTTTTTTTTTTTTTAAGGGAAGGTTTAAATGACCGGGAAGGAGGAGGGAAGCCAGGAGTCTGGAACAGGAATGAGCCCTGAGATTCTTGAAAAGCAGGTCAAAGAGGGACAACACCAGCCTTCTAGCTGTGGCCACCAGATGGAAAGCAAGCCCGAGAGAGAAATCTGTCTTGGGACTTGATCCCAAGAGGCCCATGGAAATTCCCTAGGAAAGTGGAGGGAAGATAGTATATCCATCCCAACACACAGTGTGCAGAAGAAGCAGGAAAGACAGGACACACTGCCGTGCTAATCCAGAGTCCCAATTTCCCAACAAGAATATGGGTTACACCAAGTCCCCCAGATGCCAAGGTCGTGCCCTTCCATGGTAACTCAGGAAAGATATTTTTGGAGACTGCTTAGCTAATTTGTACAGTGTGACAGATGGCAAAATTGGGACTCGTTTGCTTGGTGTCCACCAGGCCCTGGTACAGCAGCTACCATCTGCCCCACGATTCAAGGGGAGACACAGATCAGCTCATCTCTGACCTCCTTGCACACAACAAGCCACTGTCCTGACAGCCTCCATGGCGGAGCTAGAGTAAGCCACACAAGATACAGGTCTGTAATGCAAAGGCTCAGGGAGGTGCCACGTAGGGGCAACCCCCCTCAGCAGGGGCAGGTGCTGGACCCGAGGGGGACCATGACCCGCTACTACTGGAGGGGGAGGTGGAAGGACTTCACCTGAAGTGGTAACAATGAGAGCGGACATAGAGAAATCTCTTGGCCTGTCATGAATTCCACGTCCTTGGGGAGGCGGGGTGGGGAAGCACCCCCCACCATCGCCTCACACCTAGTGAAAACATTTTCCAAGACCAATGGAGAGGATACAGTGTCCCCACGCCCTGGGGACACAGGACGACAAAGGACCTGGAGGAGGACTGGCTGAAGGCGCAGGGAGTTCCCACTGTTGAGTGGTTCAGTGGGCCTGACTCCCTGGGTGGGTGAAGGGGCCCTGAGGAAGGAGGAGTACCAGAGTAGCACTGCCCACAGGACTTCTGGAAGGGCTCCCTCGGTAGGGGAGGTGGCCCTGGCCCAGTGAGCGGCTGAGAGGACAGCCCGGAAGCCGTGAGAGATGGAAATGCAGGTACGCGTGGTGGAGGCAACTCCTAGGAACCCAGTTTAAAAGCCTTCCGCCTTCCTCCTTCCTCTGAGTTCCTAGTTTTCCCATCAAGCACCTCTGCCTTCCCCATTTCCTCTGAGTTCCTAGTTTTCCCATCAAGCACCTCTGCCTTCCCCATTTCCTCTGAGTTCCTAGTTTTCCCATCAAGCACCTCCGCCTTCCTCCTTCCTCTGAGTTCCTAGTTTTCCCATCAAGCACCTCTGCCTTCCTCCTTCCTCTGAGTTCCTAGTTTTCCCATTAAGCACCTCTGCCTTCCCCATTTCCAGCAAGAATCACAGCTCGCTGTAGCCATCGGAAAGAGACAGAGTCTCTGAACACCTGCCACGGCCAGAGGAAAGCCATCATGGCTATCACCGCCATCATCCCCAGGGCCTCCGCTCCCACCCGCCTCCGTCACTCCTTGTTTCCATCCACGGGAGCTGGAGGCAGCTCCGATCATACCTGGGACCCACAGTGACTGTGGCATGCCAACTGTAAGCTCACACACAAGCTTCAACAAGGGGTGGCGCTGCAGCTCTCGGGTGGGCAGATGGCAGCAACCGGGCACCTGCCCTGTTCCATGAATTGCTTACATCCCTACTGCCTGCTTCTGAGCCCTGGCTCAGGGTCCAGCGGGCCTTCCGGGGCTCTGGCTACAGGGGTGAGAACTGCAGCATCCCCCCAGCCTGGCTGCTTGCTCACTGCCTGTCATGTGAGTTCCCTCAAGAGCCCTCCGCGGCTGAGGTGCGGATGAAGCCCCACGCCTCATCTGGCACGCAGCAGGTGCTCAGCCAACAGCCCCCTGCCGATCCCCACAAAGCACAAAGTGCTGTAAAGTGCTGCTTCTCCGACATTAAAGAACACCGGAGTCACTGCGCATGGTGATTAAAAGTGCAAACGCCATGGCTTCACCCCAGGACCTCCTAACTCAGTAAGACTGCACTGCACCCGGGGCAGGAATCTGCTTTTTAATCCTCCTTCCCGTGGGAGATTCTGACTCGGGCGATCCACAAAGCACAGCCTTGTGAGGAAAGGATGCTCAGAAAAGCTACTGGAAGGAAACGCAGCAGAGTAGGAATTTGTGCCCCAGGACCCCCCAGCCGTCTCCCACTAGAGTCCAACCAGGGCCTTAGGGTTCCAGGATGGGTTAGGTGTGCACCATGAAAAATTCTTTTGCAAATTTCACTGGCCACCTGAGCTCTCTAAAAGTAAAAGAATTCCGAATCACGCTTGGCACAGCCCTGTAATCTCCGCAATCTGGAAGGCTGAGGCCGTGTGAAAACTGAGCAAGCATGATCACGTGCAAACCCACGGAGATGTACGGGGCTCCACAGCCCAGCCCACACTGCCTGTTCTCCGGGCTCCTGTCTGGGGAAGGTTTTCTGAAAACACTGTGTTCTCTGTGCTTCTCAAAAACCTTCTTTCATCCAGGTCACCTTCCAAAAGTCAATTCCATTATCACGTCCTCCAGGAAGCTCTCCTGGACTGCCTCAGGCTGAGCAAAGCTTTCAACAGCTCCCTACCTACCTGTCTATCTATCTAATCCAACCTAATCTCTGTCATACCGGCCATTTAACTCAGGTCCTTCCCACAGAACTACACCCCTGGGTCTAAAGGCAGGGTCTCACTAAGTCACTCAATTGCTCAGGTGGGGCTTGGAATTATAATCTTCCTGCCTCAGCCTCCCAGGGCGCTGGGACTGCAGACGCGCGACACCACGCCCGCCTGCCTATGGACTCCCTCCTCCGTGTGGGCAGCGCCAGGTCCCAATCCCGACGCGTCCGGTACGGATCTCCTCTCTCCTCTGCCCCACGCCCACCCCGGCCCCCGGCAGGAGGCGGTGACCGCGGAAGGAATTAGCACATCGACCCCCAACCCCGCGGAGACCAGCGCGCCCCGATGCCGCGGCACCGCGCCGGGCGTTGCCAAGGCCACCGCGAGATGAAAACACGCCGCTCCGAGCGCGGGAGAACAAAGCTCCTGCCCCAGATGGCGGCGGCAGCGGATCCGCCGCCCCCGTGCGCAGCAGCCGAGGTTCCCCCGCCCGGCTCCTCCGAGCAGCGGGCTTCCTCAGCGCCTCCGCGGGCCACGCCGTCTGCGGCGCACGTGACTGGGGAATCCCATCTGCTCCGAGCGCACGCCCACCCGTGACAAACGGATCCATCTGCAGCTCGCCGGGAGCGGCGCGAGCGAGGAGACCGGCGATGCATTATTCATGGCGCGAGGCCGGCCCCTCCCGGCAGCGCGGCGGCCGGGGGCTCCGCTACAGGCTGGGGTCCCCGGCGCGGAAATGATGAACGCCGGGCACCCGCTAGGCGCTGAGCGCCACTGCACGCCCTGGCGGGGCTTCGCCACTGCGTTTCGGGTTCCCAGAAGCCCCCGGGGACGGGGGCCACCGGCACCCCGCGGGGACAGGCCACGGTGTCCCCGGTGTCCCGGTCTGGGGCTCCTCCGTCTGGCTCGCAGGAGGCGCGCTTTCCCCTGCCCAGCACCAGGGGGCACAGGGAAGCCCAGGGAAGCCCGGGGATCCCCTCGGGCGGGGCTGGAAACGCCCCTCCCGCGCCCGCTTAGCATTCCCGGCCACGCCGCGCCATCAGCCCCGGCCCTGCCCAGCTCAGGGCTCTTGCCAGCAGCGCCCCCACCAGAAAAGCCCTGTCGCATCTGGCGCCGCCGAATGGATGATTCCAGAGCGTGTGCAGTCAGCCAGGGCCAGGGCACAAGCCGGGGAGCGCCAGGAGGGTGGGGAGGAGGGTCACTGGAACTTCACTCCCAGTGACGCCATCGCTAACATCCCACCCCACAACGGGTCGCGGCAGGAGGAGAGGGCGCCGGGCGCGATGCTTTTACGGGAAGAACAAAACACAAAAGTGAGCGTGAAGCCGCACAAATAGGAGGCAGGGAGCAGCGAGACAGTGATGACAGTCCTCCCTCCCACGGGACTCCCAGCCCCCTAGGAGACCGGCCCACGGTGGCAGAACAGCAGGGGCAGAGGGGGCGCCCGGAGGACACGCCGGGAAGGCTGGGCAGGGCAGGTGGCTGGTGCAATGGGTATAGGCAGGCCCCAGCCCAGCGGCCACCAGGGGCTACTCCCCGCAGTGGCGCCCGAGTCGCCAGGCACTCTGGTGTTCTCTGGCTGGTCTGTGTAGTGTCACCTCATAGGAGAAAAGGAAAGGAAGGCCACCAAGCTTGAGGCCTGCGCTCGCGTGTGGGCGGGCCTCCTCCCTTCCCCGCTCCTCCCTGCAGCCTGGGCTTCCTTCCAGGTAGCTTACTCTGCCCTCTTGGAAACAGCAGGCGTGTGCCCGGTCCTGTGTCATGAGTGCAGAGGAGAGTCACAGCCACCGTGGCTGACGAGGTTGCTGGCCCCTTGACTTCCCTCCTGTGAGTTGGGGAGTTCCCTTCTGCAGGGGCTGAATCTTACCCTGGCTGCTGCACCTGACAGCAACTGCGTGCGGCCTCAAAACCCTTCAACCAGCAGTGACACTGCACAGGGACTCCAGCTGCCCTGCCAACTGGAGGCACTGAGATTCCCTATCTTTTTTTCATTTTCTTGATCCTGGAAGTTAAACCGGTAGGTTCAGCTCTTTTTAATTTTTATCATGAGACAGGGTCTTGATAAGTTAGTTTCCCAGTCTAGGCTTGAACTTGTGATTCCCCCTGCCTCCACCTCCCAGAGTGCTGGGATCCCAGGCCTGCCTGCTAAGATTCCATTTCTGTCTACACTCTGTGACTGGACTTCAGAGCAAGGTCCGGCCTGCAGGCTCTGGCGCTGTCCATGGTCTGGCGTCTCGGAATCACCAGGACCACACCTTCTCAATGGACAAATCCCGGTACTAAGGGAGCAGCTCATATCTCAGCTGTGATAACAGCTTGTGCCTCTTATAAGAGGCATCTGATGTGCGCAGTCTACTGGTGCAGTCTACTTACTGGTGGTATGAAAACACCCTGGGAGGAAGAGGATCCAAAGAGCCTCCCTGGGGTGACGCTCACATGGGAAACATGCAGAAGAGCTACAGGGTTGACACATGCCACAGTCCACCAGGCGCCTGCCTTCGCCACACTTCACCTCTCAGGGAGGAGCCAGAGGCTCTGGGAGGCTTCGAGACTCAGCCAGTGGCAAGACACAGCACTCAGGCATGCGGTACCGATTCCGCCTCCAGACACTTTCCACTTAATTATTTACGTGGTCCTGGGGGTCAAATCCAGGCCCTCCACACTGAGCTACATCCTCAGACTTTGTTTTTCTCTGGGATATAGTATTACTGATTTACTATATTGCCCAGGCTGGGCTCAAACTTGCCGTATTAAAGATACGAGCTGCCACCTCCAGCTTTGTTTTTAATTAGATTGTTTCTTAGCAAGGAAGACTTTTCCATTTTTAGAAAAAGAAATTAAGATCTAGAAATCCTCATTGCGAAGATGGTATTTCTCTCAACACATCTTACTTTCTCGTTACTGGACCTCCTCCTTGGAATTCTAAAATGGGTCTGCTTCTTGGAATTCCAAACTTAATAATTCATAATTCACTCCAGAGATACAAGCACCGAGTGGCTAAGAGGCATGAGTCATGGAGGGCGTGAGAGGAGGAAGGCATGGGTCTGTCCTTGGGGCGCACATTCCAGGCTAAGCCAGGCCTGCTGGGGAGAATTCAGCAAGCTGCAGGGCCCAGAGAGGAAGGCTGGGAGCTGCATGGTCCCTGCTAGTTGGCACTTGGAGGCAAGGTAGGAGCTCGCCTGCTGATGGGCTGGAGACAGCAGGACTCCCAGCTGCCCTGCAGGGTATAAACGGGAGACAGCCTAGAGGAAGGAGCTCCCCAGGGAGGCACTTACAAACCATTATTTTTGTGGGGTCCTCCTCTTGCCTAAAGAAACTGAGAATAAATAAGACTACTTACAAAGGTAGGACAGGATGTATGACAATCAGGAGAGCGTGGGGCTGAAGCAAGTGAAGGACGCGCTGGGAGCGGTGACACTGTCTGACCTCCATCCTGGTGACACAAACACACACTCCATGTGGCAGGGGAGGGTCGATGACCCCAAGCAACACGACAGTCATGTGATTGGGAGCTGGGCAAACCCACTCATCAGTCATTCAGGTATTGTATGGGCAAAGAAGGATCAACAGTGAACACAACAGACTTGCCACCTCACAGATTCAAGCAACACATACTTGGTACTCGACTCAATTTTTTTTCTGTTTTTGATGGACACTGATCCCAAGGCCTGTGCACTGGGGTACATGCCTAGCCCATGTTTTACTTATTTATTCATTCATTCATTTATTTTTCTGTTTGGCTTTGAGATAGGGTCTCACCAAGTTGCTAAGTTGCGCATGGTGCGCTCAAACTTGAGACTTGAAATCCTCCTGCCTCAGCCTCTCAGAGTGCCAGGATCACAGACCTGTGCCACCAGGCCTGGCTGGACACATTTTAACATGAATATTCTGTCCCAGAACTCGCCGTGTGCTTGTTACTTGGGGTGCAAGCTCTGTGTTGACTGCCTTGTGACTACCCACCCTTTCCAGACAAAACCCTTTGTTTGGGACTCATTATTTTTGGTCTGCATCATGCCTCCAGGAACCCACTGAGGATGATCTGAGGCACCTGTGGTGGCACACTCGGGAACTGCCGAGCCTCTTAGTACCTCAGTGTCCACAATGAGGCATTTGATGTGCGCAGTCTACTGGTGCAGTCTACTTACTGGTGGTATGAAAACACCCTGGGAGAAAGAAGATCCAAAGAGCCTCCCTGGGGTGACGCTCACATGGGAAACATGCAGAAGGGCTACAGGGTTGACACACACCACAGTCCACAGCCTCTCTTTTGCTGGCCTTGAAGCTGAGGGGACTTGGTCTGCACTTGGAGGAGCCAGGCCAAGGGAAGAGAATAGGGTGACAAGGGCGGTGACAAAAACACTCCAGTTTCCTCTGACACCCCTCCCCCCCCAACCTCCAGAGCTCTTCCAAAGCCACTGGGTTCAGGGATGAGACCATCAGCATCTCTGGCTGCTGTGGTCAGGCATAAAGAGCCAGGTGGGGCTGCTCCACATAAGCACATTATAACCCACATGGAATGACCGACAGGCAGGAAGGGAGGAGGAAACAATTACTTTGAGGCCCGAGGACACGATAAATATAAGCTCAGCCCAAGGCTTCTCAGGAGGCCTGGCATGGACGGGCAGGCAGGGAGGGAATCCGCGACACGGCAAGGACCTTGGCTAGCTTATGTGTGGGTGTAATGAGTGACAGGGCCCGTGGCAGGGGAGTTGGGCAGGAGAGCGGCGAGAGACAGGGGAGATGACGGAAGCTTCTCGGGGCTTGAGGATCGAGGCAAGTTCTTTATCCCCCACACTTGGCTTGCATCTTATTAGTGAACCCCCAAAAGTCGACCACAGTAAGAGGGAGCACAGAGAGACTGACATGACTGTCAAACCTCAGTTCTTGTCCTGACTGGATCTTGAAGAGTCATGACCTGATGCGAGTCAATCTCTAAGGCTTGATTTTCTCACCTGCAAAACGGTTATGGAAGTGTGCCCAGAGTCCCTACCTCTATGAGGGATGAATAAAGACCCAAAGTGATGTTCGGCACAGGGCAAAACACAACCAGAAAGGGAGAAGAAGCTCACCTGGAGAGGCAAATTCCTCCTTCCGGGACTCAGGAGCGGAGCACGTCATTCCTGAGGCCGGCAGGGAGCCATGTTCCCCTCAAGTCACTTTCAACTAAACAGGAAACTTTGGGTCCTCACATTTTTAGGCGGTACAAATCTTAAAATTACGTGGCAGGTGGGGTGGCACAGGCATATGTCAGCTGAGGTCAGAGGATCGCTCAAGCCCAGGCTGGGCAACTTGGAGACTCAGCAAGACTCTGTCTCAATATGAAAATAAAGGCAGGGCTAGGGATGCAGCTCAGCGAGGAGGTCCTGGGTCCAGCCCCCTGTACTGCAAAAGAAAGAACAGCATCTGCGACCATGATTATAGCCGAAGAAGGGCCACCCGAGCAGCACGTGACCGGAAGTGTAATGCTTGTCACGTGTACGGTGCGGACGGTGCGCCGAAGAGCGTTCTCCCTCTCATCTCCCACTGTGGTTCCATCGAGGCCAACAGTCACACAGGAAGTCCAGCAACTTGAGTCCCAGGACCAGACAGAGCCCACCCCAGCCTCAAGGTATTTACCAGGAAAGTCGTGGAGGCCAGAGAAAAGTTGGGCACACCCACCTCCTCACAGCCCCTGTGCCGTCACAGAACAAACACAACCAATGCTCAGGAGACCATCCTTCCTGTGCTACCAGCCCCCCTGCTAATTCTCAGAACAAATCAGATGGTCAATCATGTCACTCCATTTTACAGATGAGAAAAGTGAGGCTCAAAAATCCCTAGGTGGCTTCTCAAGGCCACGCAGGAACGTATCAGTAGGAACACCTGAATAGGTCTATCCGTGAGCTCAGGACTGTCAGATGAAGAAGCCGTGTCTCTCTTCACAAAAGGAAAACACACATAGCTTCTAGGCTGGACCACATGGGTTTCTGTCTCAGACAGTTGGGGCTCTGTTATGATTTAAATATGTCCCCTCAAAGTGACTGTGTTGAGCGCTCCGTTCCTAAATACATATGTGCTGTGTCAGTGCTGCAGTGTCACCCGCACCGACGACGGAGGCTAACGCCCCAGGGTCACGCACACAGACGACAGAGGCCCAGAGACCCGCCAGCAGCATCTGCAGCTTGCTCCTCTCCGCGGAGACACCAGCACTGAGCGCTAGGACCGGATGTCTCCGCATGGGGCTGACCGGATGTGCGTGGGCTGCATTCCTTATTCTGGAGGCGAGTGATGCAGCAGAGCCCGGCAGCACATGTTGGGGGGGTCACTGTGGTCAGAACAGTCTGTGGGGGGGCTGCGATCCTCCAGGCAAGCACAAGTGTTTACTTCAAGCCTGCTCCTCGCCCGCTGAATAGCTAATCGTACCAAATCTCTGCGTACTGGGGAAGTGTTGGTAAGGGGTGCTGCAGAACAGTTTCTTTTCTTTTATTCTTTTTTTTAAGCGGGGGAGGTACTGGGGACTGAGCCAAAGACTTTCACGCTGAGCTAATATGTCCGTCTATCTGTCTGTGGCATTGAGGATTGACCCCAGGACCTTCACACCGAGCTACCACCCCACCTTCACTTTACCGCTCTTTTTAACTTTGAGGAACATTCTAGTAAAGTCACCAAATTGCCCGGGGCTGTGCTCAAATTCGCAGTCCTCCTGCCTCAGCCTTCCAGAGTACAGGTAAGTTTTTAAATTTTGAGACAGGGTCTCCCTATGTCACAAATTTCCCCAGGTTAGGCTTAAACATGTGATCATCCTCCCTGTCTTTGCAGAGTGCTGGAATTACAGGCAAGCGCCTTGTTTTTGGGCTTGCAGAGAGTTCTATGTCCCCCGCGTCTGCCAGGATCATTCCTGACTTACCTTTCTCTCACCTGTCCCCAGACTAACATATAGAATATACTTTAAAAAATGTTGGTTGTGTTGGCATGGAATACTCTTGAATGTTGACGCAAAAGATAAACATGATGCTTGACAGATAAACAGGAAGGCAAAGTCATATATGTCAAGCCTGAGTCTGGCTTGGGGGTCCAGAAATGTTAGAAAGGCTTATACCGTGAATGTGCCTATTACAGAGGTCTCTGCTTCATTCTTTACTTTTAGCTTAGATATAGACGTATGTGTGGATCTAACACACAGGCACGGGCCCTAGGTATCTGCATTTCCAAGCAAGTGTATATGTCAACTATCTGGAGACTAAATATATTCATGCACGTGACTGGCACAGAGAAGATCTCTGTAAGATAGCAGCTTCCCTGGCCCAAGTACAGCTCAAGAGAAAGGAGATTGCCACAATTTAGCCACCAATCGTTGGATAGGAAGTCTCAGGAAACCAGCATTGGGAAAGGGGAATTGCTCTCTGGTAACAGAAGGCCACGTGATGAGAAAGGAAGACAGGCGAAGGGGCTGGAGAAATGGCTCAGCGGTTAAAGTGCTTGCCTGGAAAATGCTAAGTCAAATGCCAAGTACCCGAGTTTGACTCCCCACACCACATAAACTGGGCGTGGTGGCACATGCCTGTAATTCCAGCACACAGGAGGCTGAGACAGGAGGACTGCTGTGAGTGCAAGGCCAGCCTGGGCTCCAGAGTGAGTGTAGGATCAGCCTGGACTACAGAGTGAGACCCTGTCTCAAATGGAGAGAGAGACAGACAGACAGAGAGAGAGAGAGAGAGAGAGAGAGAGAGAGAGAGAGAGAGAGACAGAGAGAACGCCTGACATATGGAAGGAAGTGGAAAGGGCTTCCAACAAACAACAGCACAAGGGCCACACAACCCCAAGGAGCAGAAGCAAACAGGGGACCAGAGGAGGGGACCAGGTGGGAGAGGGGACACAGAATGGAGCCAGCCTGGGGCAGAAGGCGGACAGAAACAGACCAAAGGAGAAAGGGGTCTTTTTCACCTCCAAGGGCAGCTCTGTCCCCGGCACAAGGCAGGTGTGCAAGCTGAGTGATGAGGAGCAAGACTCAGCAGGGGGACAAATGTGAGCAAAGGGGAGACGGCACCATGTGTGAGATGCCGGCCAACGCCGGCGCCTCCTCCTAGAGCTTGCCACAGAACCATAATGGAATGGCACTTGTGGGGTAGGTGGGGGTGCCAGGGATGAACGTTTCTCCCTTCCTGCCTTCTCAGGGACTCCACCAGCCATCAGCAGCAGACAACGAGCCAGGATGAACACACCCCATGCCCAGAGTGCAGCCTGGATTGCACGTGGCCCTTCCCAGGACTGTCCGTCTCAGGAAATGCCACCAACCTCTCCATTAGTCAGCTTTCCCATTACGAGGACAACAAACCCATACCCACAACTAACAGAAGAACTTGGCTCATCACTTCCCAAGTTTGAGTCTGTGGTCACTTGGCTCAAGGGCAGAAACTGAATGGCGGAAGAGCAGGATGGAAGAAAACTGCTCAGCCCACGGCTGCCAAGAAGCAGGCAGAGAGAAAGGAGGGGCTGGAGGCGAGACAACCACACCTAGTGACGCGCCCCACCTCCTGCGGGCACATTCGGCAATGACCTCATCGGTGGATTCACCCACTGAGGAGGACAGTGCCCCTGTTCTCTGGGCACCTTCCAAAAGTCCCTTCTGTGCACACAGGAGACCTTACGGGGACATTACCAATCTAAACCACAATATCTTCCTAACCTAGGTGCTCAAATCACAGATCACAAGACATCCCTGCCTCTTCCCTTCCCTTTACCTCTACAACTGTTTCCGCAATAAATCTAGAAAACTGCTTCTTTTCACTGCCACTCCCAGTATCTGAATCCAACCTCCCACCACACCCTGCCTGCATCGCTCCACAGACCTTTTACCTGGTCTTCTGCCATGGCCATATCTGTTTTCAGCACAAATGTCCCCCTACCCAGGCATGTGTTTTGCATGTTCACTTAGCTCTAATGTGCCCGTCCTGCTGGGCACTGGACATGCCACGTCCTGCGATCCCCCTCTGTCGTGCCCCAGCAGCTCTGCTTTCTACACTGCCGGGAGCACACCGCCACACTGGCACTCTGGACTTAAGCCCAATGCCGCGTAGCTGGGGCATTTCCCAGCAACCTCTCTCCGCCCTCCCAGCGCTGCAGTGGGTGCGACTCAGCTTATCTGACTACATGCCAACTCGCAACCGAACAACTATCAGGAAAGGCTTGGAGGGACCGAGACGGAAGAGCGTGGACTCCCACCAGACTCCTGGTGGCTACTTCATGGCCAAGACACACAATCATGAGACAGTTTTGAGACCTCCCCAAAGTGCTGAGCCCTCACTGTGTGGAGCCACTCACAGCCCCCATCTCACAGGGCTGTTGTAACGTTCACATGAGCAGACCCCTGGAAAAGGCAGTCCCATCTGTTCCCATTTTACAGCTGAATAAACAGGTTCAAATAAGTAAGTTGGCCCAGGCCACCCAGATACAAACGGCAGAGATGCTACTTCATTCTGGAGCCTGCATCCCTGACCTCTGAGCCACAGTGACCTGCCCAGGCTCCAGGTCAAGCCCAGCCCTGAACCACATGTCCCATCAGCACGGAGCCCCAAGCAGGTCAGCATCTCTGAAGGAGGTCTGGAGACAGGGAGCAGCACATCATACTTCAGCTCAATTAACTACGAGCGCATCCTGAGCATGACCAAAACTAGGTCAAAGTGAATTGTGTCTGGGATTGAAAAAAGCCCCGCATGAAGATCCTAAGTGCGTCTCCCACCCTGAAGCCACAGGGCCTTACTTGAAGGCTTGCTACTATCCTTTATCTCTCTCACCATACCCAGTGGCTGGTCCTGACTAGAATGAGATGGCCCCAATTAGTGAGAAGCATACTCCCACGTCACTGTCCCCATGCACAGTGACACGAGAAAGGAGCAGGACTAGCTGCCCGCTCCCATGGGCACAAACACTCCTTCATTTTGACTCAGCAACACATTCAAGAGGGCAGATGTGTCCCCTGACACCTGGCCCCTTCCTCTCTGAGTCCTGCTGCTCTCCAGGCCTTTCGCCTCTCGGACTGTCACAATTATCCAATGATCCAAGTCCCAACAGCTCCGAGGATACTAACATCTATCACAAGGTCACCTTGTGTTATTTCAAAAGCCGCGCCCTCTAAAACTCTCTTCATTTTACAGATAAGAAAACTGAGTCCCAGAGAGCAAATTGGACTGTCCTGATCCCCCAAAACCTAGTAGTGGCAGAGCAGGGTCACAGCCCCAGGGCTCCTGGCACTGGGCTTGGTCATCTGCCTATCCCATCAGAGGAGAAGAATTGACACAATTAGGTGTGTAATTTCCAGGAGCCACCTTAACAAATGCCCACAAATTTGATGTCTTAAAACAATAGGGATGTAATGATAATTTGTCCCAATTCTGGAGGATAAAAGTCTGAGGTGAAGATGCAGATCCCTTATGAAGATTCTAGAATCTTTTCTTGCCTCTGCCAGCTTTGGCAACTATAGCTATACCTTGGTTCGTGTAGCTGTACCTGGTCAGTGTCTCCACACAGTCATCTCATCTATTATCCATGTGCACCTCCGTGAGAAAGAGCACCGTCACTGGACCTGCAGCCCAGCCACATGAGCTCAGAACTATCACATCTCAAATCCTAAACTTAATTACATCTGCAAAGACACTCTTCCCAAGGAAGTTCACACTAATGGATTCTAGAGGTGAGGGTGTGACATATTTGGAGGAAGGCCTCAATCAACCCACCCTAATGAGCTTCTGCTTGGGGATTCCAAGGGTCATCAGAAATCAGAAATTTGTGAAGGAACTGTGGGTAAAGACCATCAGATCCAAGTTACATCTACACCCAAAATAAAGTTCACAGAGCCACAGAAAGGACCTTGGACACCAAAACACATGCTCATGAGTGAAAATACGTGACACAGTGCCAATCAAAGCCACCAGCTGTGATCTGTGGAGGCGTGTTGCACACCAGGCCAGGTTATTATGCATACTGCCGCTCATCCTTCCACCCCCTCCATAAGGCTGTAGTCATCTCCACCAGCTATTGGCTGGGACATGTGTCAATCAAGTAAATTTTCTGGGTCTCCACTTCCTCACCTTAGATACGGCAGTAACAGATCTCTAGAAACTATTAATCCTGTCCAACTGAAGTACGTACCCTCAGACCAACGCTTCTCCCTTCCCCATCTCCTTCCCCCACCTTTGATAACCACCATCGCACTCTTCTTTGAGCTTTAGTCCTTTATATGTCAGTGAATTGTGTACTATCTGTCTCTCTGTACCTGATTTCACTTAGCATAACATCCCTGGGTTCGTTTATATTGGAGCAAATGTAAGATTTCCTTCCTTAAAGCTGAGTGCTATTCCTGGTTAGATATGAACCACATTGTGTTTATGTGTTATCTGTTCATGGATGTTCCAGTTATTGTGATCTCATGGCTACTGTGAATCATGCTGGAACAAGAGTGTTAACATGGGGAAGGGATCTTCGACACAACCAGATCGATTCCTCTGGATATACTCTCACAGGCAGTACAGCTGGATCATACAGGAATTCTGTTTTTAGTTTTCTGAGGAAACTCCATACTGCTTTCCATAATGTCTGTACTAATTTCCATTCCTACCAACAGTGTGCAAGGATTTCCTTTTCTCCACATCTTTGTAAAACTTCTTTCCTTTCTTGATAACAGCCAGTCTAACTGATGTGATGTAATAGCTCATTGTTACGTTAATGATTTACTGCATAACCCCGTGACTGCAGTCAATAATAACATACCTACACCGCACAGTTTTAAATAGCTAAGAGAGTAGATTGTAAATTGTCTCACTACAGAGAAAGGGTAAATATTCCAGGTAATAAGCATGTTAATTAGCCTGATTTGATCATTTCACAATGTATACTTATATAGAAACATCATGTTGTGTCCCACAGATATATACAGCTATTAGTTTTCAATTCAAAAGAAAGCTTTAAAATGGTAATCATAATGTCTTCTCTCATCTCATAAAGATAAAAGATAATTATAGGAAATGCCTGTAATTTTGGCATACATGGACTCACTCCAAACTTTCATCATTGCCATTACTAATCTTAATTTAATTTGCACATACGATGTTTTAACAAACGTCAGTGCCACATCTCATCTCACAATAACTGTGACCCCAAAGACTCCATAGGATACAAACAGTAGTTCTGTATTTGAAGTGTTATTTTAACTGCACACAGGAAGTCGGTTTTTGAAAGGAATCCCTGGAGATTCCTTTCACAAAGCTCAGTTCCCTGGCAGAATGAATATTAATCTGCCAAGATGTCTGGTCTATTCATTTGCATTCATGGTCATATTCTAATTATTAAGTGGGATACGACTTCCGTCAGTTCAATGAATCCATGTCTTCCTGCCTCGGATGTATTCGGTTCCATTGATGAGATGTCTCACTCTGTGATTCTTAGACAATGTCTGAATTAATGTAGAATGTTTTGGTTCTCCCAACCAACACAATGTGACAACACAAAGAGAATTTGAGAAGGAAGTGGATTCTATCATTAGACAATGGCCAGGTGTGAGGAAATCCAAACACAGGCATGGCACATCAGAGAGAGGGGCTGACTAGAACGGTGGAACCAATGCTTCTCACTGGATTCTACATCAGGCTTTCTGCAAGAGCCATAAGGGTAGGACAGAAGAGGGCACAAACTTTGGGGTCAAGCAGCCGTGGCTCAGTTCAGCTCTGTTCATCACAGTTGAGGTACAAAAACTCAATGCTCACGCTGTCTCGACAGCTGGTAGAAGCAAGTGGGACTTCAATGATCTTAATCAGAAGCCCCTCTCCCCCTCCCACCCCTCTCCCCAAGAGACTGACCCTTACCCAAACAGCTCTACTTCCCAGGGGAAGAAGACACAGCTAATCTCTGAATAGTGGGTGTCACAGTTTGGTTGTGAACTGTCCCCCAAAAGCTCACATGTTGAAGGCTTGGTCCTCAGGGCCACAGTGTTCAGCACTGAGACTTCTGGGAAGTGATTGGATCATGAAGACTCTGATCTTATCAGTGGATTAACCCATTAATGGCCTCATGATGGAATGAGCTATCCTATCAGGGGAGTGGAAACTAGGAAACTAGGAGGGTGGAGCCTAGCTAAAGGAAGTCGGACAGCAGTGGGCTTGTGCCCTGGAGGGACATGTCTGATCCCAACACCTCATGTTCTCCCTTCTTTCTCTTCCTTCCCACCCCCATCCCTCCTCTTCCTTTCTCTCTCTCTCTCTCGCTCTTTCTCTCTCCCTCAATTCCTCCTTCCTTCACATCAGCCCTGACTTGAGCAGCTTTGCTCCACCACACAATCACACCATGATGTTCTGCCTCAATGTGAACCCAAAGGCAATAGAACCAAGTGATCATGGACTAAAATCTCTGAAACTGTGGCCTAAACTAAGCCCTCCTGTAAGTTGTTATCCTCAGGTATTTTGTCACAGCTCTGGAAAGCAGTCCAACAGTAGGTTTCAGTTCTCTCCAGGCCATAGAGTTATTAAAACAAGCCAGTCCCCTTGTATCATAGGAGTGGAGCCATCCCACCATCCTCACACCGCAGAGCCTCTCCCACAGGCCCTGCTTCTCACCCAGATCCCGAGTGGCTCTCTGGGTGCCCTCCTCCTAGGGCTGTGTATACATGTGCACCATAAACTGCTGTTGATCTGTTTTGCCCAGTGGTGCGTGCGGTAAGATTTTCCACACCCGTCATCCTCACCTTGGGGATGAGTAAAACACCAGCTGTGTGGATTTGGACAAAGTCAGCAACAGCTTCCACAGCTTCCAAGAAAAACAAAACCCTCCTTGCCAAGAGCAAACTCACCAATTTCTATGGTCAAGATACTGATGTTTTCCCTACATACACAAAAACAATGAAATGCATACCGTGTTGGTCAACTCCCAGTCACTGCGGCAACCTTAAAGGAGAAGACTTACTTCTTTGTCTCTTGGCTCATAGTTTCGGAACTGTAGTTGGCTGGTCCCAAGGCAGACAGGGCCTGGCCAAGGGCAACTGCTTGACAAAAGGCAGCCAGAAAGCATGGAAAGATCACAGGATCCAGGTATGAAAAGACACTCTTCCAGGTCACGACCTCAGTGATTCACCAATTCCAAACAGGTATCACCTCTAAGCACATGAGAGAGGTTTTCCAGACATACCTTAGAGCTGAACCTTAAAAATAAGCCATTGAGCTGGACTTACTTTCCTTTTCATTCCTTCACTTTTGTGTATAAAATGACCCCTTCCTGGAAAGGGATGGCCAGGTCTTTCTACATTATGTATGGTACTACTTGATATTACTATTCTATTTATATCTGTCATTACATATTACTGTATTAGTGTTAAGCAGTAGACAACGGGAATAGGATAGAACTATCAAGCTATCTACACCAGACAGTACAAGTACTAGCAGGACCGTGTTGTGCAGGGAGGGAAAAGGTGGCTCATCCCACACTCAGCACTTAAATAATTGCCAGTGTTCCCCAAGCACTGGTGGGAGGAAGCGGAGGCAGCAGTGTGCCATGATTCGTCACTGAGGCTATGGCTTGGATACTGTTTCAGTGTGTCTCCCGAAGGCTCAAGTGCAGGGAGCTTGACGTCCAGCATAATGCTGTTGTGACTGTTCTGTTCAGAGGTGAGAGAACCTTAAAGATGGGGAATCTAGTGCATGATAATTAGGGGATGTGATGCTCAGAAGTGATTAATGCTGATCTCAAGGAGTGGGTTAATTCCCAAAAGAGCAAGCTGCTGGTGGTCAGGCCAATTGCTTGGGGGTTAGTAGAGCACACTTCTGGGTGCACATGGGTGAGCATGGGGGGTGACCTTGGGCACAAGCTACGGTTCCTGACCCCTTCCTCCCTGGTGGCATTCCTCTGCACTGCTTCCTGGCATCTATGCACTAAGCATCTTTGCTCCGCCATGCCCTGCTGCTATGATGTTTCTACCTCTGTGCCAGTAACCATGGACTGAATCTCCTGAAGCCATGAGCCAAACTCAAATTTTCCTCCTTTACATTGAGGGGGTGAGGTATTGTCAGTGAGAAACCCAACTAAAACATTATTTTAAAAAAAGCAAGCTTGTCCACTGAATGCCTCTGCCTTCCTAACTCACCATGTGTTCTCTCCCTGCTACACGCGTTTCTGCCATTCTACTATCTGTTTAGATACAACCAAGGGGCCCCACTATGATGCTAGCTCCATTCTCCAAACAGTGAATAAACCCATTTTCTTTATAAAGTACCTAGCCTTGGTTACTTTGCTACAGCAACAGCAAACAGACTAATAGAGATGCCTACGGTTGACTTGTAGTGTTACCCGTAAGGGCAGGAGATGGCGTGAAGACAGCAGGCTAAGGGCACAGGTGCCCTCCTTGTAGCCCAGCAGATCAACTCAGGAGAAATGATTCTTGGCAATGCTGTACCACAAGGTGACATAGTCAGTAGCCATTTCGAGAAGAGCCCTATTCTGAACTGTCTGGGTAAATGACGCCACAGATGGGTCACACAGCACATCAGACTCGCACACAGAGCCCTGATTCTACTTGGGCACAGTCTCCAGACTCACTCTCTGGATCTGCAAAATGAAACCGCTAACCTCAAGGATCTCTGCGATCCCATCCTCCTCTCTCCTCCTTGGTCTCTTTAACCTACTAATCACATCCTGGTGAAGGCCAGGGTGGGGCCACTGGCCTAAGAGGACACCGTCCTGACCACCTGGCTAATTGTATTTTTTGCCTGGCTAACCTTACAATCCTAGCAGGTCTGACTCCAAATGAGGCCTCAGAAGCAAGGGCACGACTGCAAGCTGGGTTTGCTCTCTGCAACAAGGACTGTACAACAGAAACATACCCCCGTGAGTTCCATCATGGCCTGGAACCTGAGGCTTATGCTTTCTTCACACCGCTTGGGAGAAGCGCCTCCCAGCCCCACTACAGGCAGGAGGCAGGCAGTGGAGAAAACCTCACACCTACACACCCCTCTCCAAAAGCAACTGAACTAGCAGCCGAGCAGAAGGAAAAGTCAGTCAGGTTGATTTCTCTTCACCAAAGAGCCCCGGATCTCTTTTCAATAACATGCCTTTAATCGCTTTAAGGATTTTATTAAAAATCCCCCACGGACCAATTATAGGCAGTGCTTCCAGCCACAATCCATCCAGCAACGTTCCCTGCCTTCCTTCTCATGCTCAGCCAGCTGACACTCCCGGGGCCTACTGACTCTCCCGTCTCTCCCAGGGCCTTTGTCTCTGTGCCTCTGGCTCAGGGTGTGCGTGTGTCCACACCCTGGCATCCCCTCTGCCGCTCCATCTCCTGAGCACTTGGCCTCCGTGTCTCTGCCCTCTCCAAGCCTGTCTTCCTTCCTTCTCAGTCTCTGCCTGTCTCTCCCCATCTGTCTTCACACCATTACCCCTCTTCTCCCCAAGATCTTTCTTTCTTCTTCTCTACATCGGAGTCCTCCTGCTTTCCAGGTTCTCTTTTTATCCCTCCTGTCTTCTGGGAAGCCTTTTCCAATTTGGAATGCCTGCTGTGGCTAGTCAGAAATTCCTTGGAAACACACTCACCAAGCTGGTTTTTGCATAAAACAACTTATTTACAAGACATTATTACCATAGTTAACACAAACAATCTGAAACAGCGATCACAGTCTCTGGTCCCTGATACCCAGCACAATCAAATTAGTCAGCATTCTCTCTTTGTGTGCCCATCACAGGGGAAACATACACACACACACACACACACACACACACACACACACACACTTGCTCACACATACACACCAGAGCTTTTCATTACATCTCAAGACGGAAGATACAGCAAGAAATGCCACCTTAATTTGAACACTTAAGTCTGTATTTCATGAGACAAATTAGCACGTGCCTCACCAGAAGCATCACTCAACTGTATTCACATTTTTCCCACTGGCACAAAACCTATTCATTCAGGTACCCAGCAGATATGAAGCATCCGTTGTTTTCTGGGGGGCTGATGTATGAGTGGGGGACTGGCTTGCCCTAAGGATATTCAAGCATGGAATATGACTGTATGTATGATGAAGGCAGTGACAGAAAGGAAACCGAGGGAGGACATATGTCATGACTTCTAAGCTTAGTTTTTGAAGGTTCAGACTCCGGGCCGCCTAACAGAAACAGATGCTGGCATGTGGATTCACACTTTGTTTTTTGAAGCATTAGCTGAAGGCACTTCTCCCAGGACCCACGTGTTTGGTTCCTCATGTGGGCACACTGTGAGACCTCGATGCATGTTTGTCAATGAGCAATGAATGGAGTGGACAGTACAGACCCCTCGGGACCAGCTGCCAACTTATCTGGTGACCTCGGCAGCCTCTGCACCTGACCTAGGCCTGGCTCCCAGCAGGTGCCCAAGAAAAGCACTCTGAGTGAGTACCAGTGAGGCAGGCAGTGGAGGGATCCCACACCCTCAGCTGTCAGACAATGAAATCAGCATGGAAAAGAACTATCCGATGGCTACCTAAGTAACAGAACTTGAAAACACAAGTGGTCATTACTATGAGACTCCACCTGCCCAATTCATACTTACGCTTTCTTCTTTTACGCACAGCTTTGTTATTACAGAGGAGAAGTACTTCCAGATCCATCCTCAAAGGTTTTCCTCAATATCGTATCAAGAAACAGCTAAAGGCATTCATCCCCTCATTCATTCAACAAGCTCTTCCTCTCCTCATCAAGTGAGACTCTCCAAAGCAGAGAAGGCACAGAGACTGGATATCACAAATTTTAAATTTCACACACGACTGTTGGAAACCACGGGGCCAAG
This sequence comes from Ctenodactylus gundi, assembly GCA_004027205.1. Taxonomy (NCBI): domain Eukaryota; kingdom Metazoa; phylum Chordata; class Mammalia; order Rodentia; family Ctenodactylidae; genus Ctenodactylus; species Ctenodactylus gundi. Next base: position 39,810 of record PVKB01006363.1, on the reverse strand, counting down.
TACTTCTACAGCATCTGCTTGATAAGAGGACATGGCAATGTCACTAAACCAGCGGCCCAGCTCCAACCCTGGGGGTTCAACCAGACAAACATGTAACTCTGGGCAACTCATTTCCTTTCGGGCTTGGTTTTCTCCTGAAAGAATGAAGGGATGGAATTACATGCTCCACTGGCCCTTTTCTATGGTCCTAATCTATGAATCTATGGAAATTAGGCCTCTCCATTCTAACGTATGAACACTTGCACCAACAAGAAAATTCAACGGCAAAATCCTCATGGCCAACTCTGCTCCATTTCATGCATTTAAAACAATGAGCTGTTTCAGAGAGAAAGCACTTGTTCCTCACAACGTAACTCTCCCCACAGGTTAGAATTGAAAAGATTTTTCACATTGACTCTCAAAAGTTAGTAATACATAGCTCTTGGCCCTCCCCCCCTCGCTACCACACCCTGCCCACCCTCGGGGCTCCATCGGAAGTGTTCATGTTCCTCCATTCCTGGATGCCTGCCTCCCTGCCACCAACTTCGGGGTTCACACATCCTTTTCCCTTTCCCCTACCCATGAACACACTGCACAACAGCAGCCTCCTGGCTGAGGCCCTGGCTCCTCATCCTCCACCTGTGATTGGTCCAGGAGACAGAACCTTCTTTCCCAGACTTCCCTAGGCGGTCCAAGTCCCCACCTCCCATGGACCCCTCCTATCCCTTGAATTCCCAAACACTACACATCAGGATTGTCCCATCCCATGAGATCTCGTGGGCCTTGTGCCCCTCCCTAACAGTTGTTTCCGTCTCTGATATGGGCCATCTCCAGATGTCTGGCCCAGAGAGGCTCCCAGACCTGCAATTAAATCATATTATTCCAGTGTCCCTAGAGGTGGAAGGCAGCAGAGATGAGTCTTCCATTTTCAGAGTGAAATCTTGCCATGACATTTGTGCAAAATATCGGTGTCATTCAGCTTTCCATCACAGTGACAAGATACCCCAAATAATCAACTTATAAAGAAGAAAGACTACTTGGCTGGCAGCTGCAGAGCTTTCCGTCCATGATAAGTTGGCCACACCACACTGAACTTCTGGCAAAGGAGCACATCATGGGAGGAGCTCGTAGCAGAGGAGGCCCACTTACCTCATGGGGGCTGGAGGTAAACAGGACGAGAGGGGCACGCTCCCAACATCCAGAACATGTCTCCAATGACCTAACTTCCTGTTCCTAGGCTCCGCCTTCTAAAAGTTCTACCACTTGTCAGCAGTGCTAGGGGCTAGGGACCAAGTTATGGGCAGGGCTATAATCCCAGAACTCCAGGAGGCTCAGGCAAAAGAATCACAAGACTAAGCACAGCCTAGGTAACTTAGTGATTTAGTCAGATCCTGTGTCAAAATCAAAAATTAATAAATGTGCTAGGAATATAACTCAGTGGAAGGCCCTGGGTTCCATCTCCAGTACAAAATAAATAAATAAGATCCAAACTGTAACAACGCCCCTCCAGGTTCTGCCTTCTCAGAGTTGGTGGACACACAGGCTTTCCTGACCAACTATAAATTCAGGCCACTGTTACCCTGCAAGTCCAGGCCCAGTTCTTCAGTGCTCATCAGGAGCCTGCACAGCAGGGCAGGGTTTGCCTCATGGAAGCTGGCTCTCTGTCTCTCAGGATCCTGGGCCCAGAAGCATCCAAGAGTGGGTCCCTAAGGAAGTGTATGTATGGGGTCAGCTGTGTGCTGTGATTCTTACTGGGTGACTCCATTGGCCCCAGACTGGGAAGGAAGGAACACAAAGAGTACTGTCAGGGTACACTCTCATTTCCATGGTCCTAGCGAAAATCTTGTCACTGTTCCTGCTGAGGGCAGACAAGGACCAGCCTGGCTAGGGGTCCACCTTCCACCGCGATCCACAAGGGGAGATGGCAGAGACCAGCCAGTGCTCTCCCGCTACGCATGTGCTAAACCCTTTCCAACGGAAGTCCTTCACAAGACCCAGGATCTGGAACCACATCTCATTTATTTTACCATCATTAATAAAGCCAGTTTGGGCAAGTGACTTTACATCTCCAGGCACCAGCTTTGCTTTCTGTAAAATGATTTTAATAATATCAGTCTCAGGGGGTTGTTGTAAGAATCACTAAACACTGTAGGAAAAACACATCTATTTCATTTAACTTGATTCATATCCAAAGTTTTCCTGTTAATTCTCTATTGACTCAAAACAGACATGCATGTTCCCAAGTGGCTGCATCACACTTCTCATGGTATCTGTAGCACCTGGGAGGGGTGAGCACTTGGCAGGCCCTCCGTGCCTATTCACAGAGTGGCTGCAATTGAATTAATCAAGGTCAGGGTGAGACTCCATGGCAACCCAGTCTTCCAGTGGTAGAGATGCGACCAGCTGAGACGTCTAGGGCCTGAGGCAGAAAACGAATATAGCAAAAACCCAAGACATAACAAAACTACAATCTGTCAAAATATTGGACATGTTGTTTTCAAGTCCAGAGTTTAAATCAATCAAGAATTCATTTAAATACATTAAAATTGAACACTAACAGCATGCACAATTCCCTGCATTCTTATATTATTCAAACAGGGTCTTGGCCAGCCTCCTAGCTGGTTTCCTGTCTCCTTAAGACACCTGCCCTTCCACTGTCACTGGGAAATAGAGGTACAAGGTGAGGTCAACCAGATTGGATGAAGGAACAGATGGTGTTGTAGCTGCTATACGATATGTCTCGGAAGGGTCACTGGGTTGAAGGCTTCACTGCTGATGAGCCTTTGGGAAGTGACTACATCAAGGGGGCTCTAACTTCTTCAGTAGAAAAACCCACAGATGATATCACAATTTGTTGGTGTTATTGAGAGGTGACAGAAGAAGAGGAGGGGCCTGGTTGAAGGGAGCGAACCATGAGTGGACGACCCTGGGACTGTATCCCTCTGGTACTCTCAAATATTCCCCTGCTTCCGGCTGCCATGTCATACATATTTTAGCTTTACCACGGCCTTAGCCCTGATCTTCTGCTTCAACTCAGACCCACAGCAATGGAAGCAGTTGACCATGGACTGAGACCTCGAAAGCCAAAACAAACTTCTCTTCCTTGAAGTTACTATCCTCGGGTTTTTTGTCATAGTGACCAAAAGCTGACTAATACAACTGGAGATCCAGTACAGCACTAGTTACAGATGTCTAGCAGTAGTTCTTATTCTTTTTCTCTCCCTCTTCTACTCTCTTCCTGTTCCTCAAGCTGGGATGCACTTCTGCGATATACTCCTCTTGTTCTGCCCTTAGATACTGGAACCCCAGGCTCCCTCGCCTCTGGGCCCCAGAGTTCACATGAGCTGTTGCCTGGACTCTCAGGCCTTTGGCCTCAGATGGACGGTTACATCACTGGCTCCCCTCATTCTGAAACTTCTGGAGTTGCACTAAGACAACATCACCTTCTCAGAGACTCCAGCCTATAGATGGCCCATTATGGACTTCCCCGTCTTCACACCCACATGCAACAACTCCCCTGGCACATCCCCTCACATATTCCTGCACCTATGTCTCTATATGTCAGTGTCTTATTGGTTCTGTTTGCCCTGGAGACAAAACCACCTTGCAGCACATTCCTGAGAACATCTTTTCACTGTTAAGTGACACATGATGTCAACTGGGATCAAGTTATCTCACTGTATTGATGGAGAACCTGAGTTAGCCCCATAAATTCTCCAGCAGGTTATCTCAGGTTCCACTGTAGCTACCTGGCTGGAGATATTCTAGAAGCCAGCCCCGTTCATAAGGATCACGAGCCCCTCGCAGCTCCCAGCTCAGTAAAAGCCATTGTGGTTTTGGTTTGAGTTTCCTGGGACATACCACAGAAGGACAGGGCACAGCCAGACGCCTCTTCATTTTCACTATGGGTCTGCTTTCTTTCTAGCTGAGCAGGGCTGTGGTGGTCCAATTTCTCAGGGAGACAGAAATCAAGATTGATACTCATGAGGAAGGGATGAGTACTGAAAAGGCGAGGCTGACAAGAGCATGTTGAAATGATTGTTTTACTTTCACTAGTATATTCTTTTAAAAATAAACTAGTGTTTATTTCAAAAATGCTCACCTGATCTTTTCATCACCCTTATTTGGCCCTGCTTTTTTGCACAGTTCATATCATCATTTAACATATCATAAAATTGTCTTATGTTTACTGACTGCCCCACAAACTGTAATCAATGCACATTCCAAGAACACAGGGCTGGGGGCTGGAGGAATGGCCCAGCGGTTAGAGCATTTGCCTATCACGCACAAGGCCCTGAGTTTGATTCCCCAGACCCACATAAGCTGGGCATAAAGATGCATGCCTGTACTCTCAGCGTTTGGACAACTGCATCAAAAGGATTGCCATGAGTACAAGGCCAGCTTGGGCCACATCGTGAGTTCAGGACCAGCCTGAACTACAGAGCAAACAAACAAAGAACAACAACAAAATAAAATCAAGAACATAGGGGCAATTTTCTCTTTGGCTTACAGATACATTCCAAGCTCCTACTGGCACACAGTCGATGTTAGGTAATTATTCGCTGAATGAATGAATGAATGAATGATGAATGAGTGAAGAATGAATTGGTTCAGGCGGCTATTGTAACCTTCTATGGCTGGTATTTTTTATTCCCATCACACAAGAGAGAAAACAGAGGTTCAAAAATGTTAAATTATTTCTCAAGATAATGCCTCAAACTTAGAAGTGTCCTCCTTCAAATCAACCAAATTTTCAACATGAAATCAAAACAATGTGAATTCAGGAAAGTTAGGAACCTGTTTACAAGGTCAGGGACACTCACAGAGCAATGTTTAGACAAGGAAGAACTGTTGTAGTCAGTAGCAAATGTCTGGATCAACAGTAACTGCTAGAAGAGATGAGAGAAAAATGGATTATTGGATCACAGAAATAGAGGGAGAGTATTCAGGAAGGAGGCAGCCTCGTGTTATGGCTTAGGTCTAAAATGTTCCCAGAAGTTTCATGCTCAGAGGCGACGTTTTGGGGAGGTGACTATGTCATAAAGGCAAGGTACTCATCAGCGGATTCATCCATTCGGTCCATGTTTGAACGTGCAGTTAGGAAGTGGGACCCGTGGAAAGTGGGTCACTGTGGGTGTGATTCTGACCAGTGTGCCGTTCCCTTTCTCTCTCTGCTTCCTGGCCGCCATGGCTTGAGCAGTCTCCCTCTACCACACCCTCTATCAGGCCGTTTTTGCCTTGGAGCCAGACTGAATCCTCTGAAAATCGAAGGCCAAATTAAATCTCTCCTTCCCTAAGTTGCAGGTGTCAAGTACTTTGTTCAGTGATGGAGAAGGTGACTAATATTCCCAGGAGCCAACTGGCTTTTAAAGATTGGGTAAGAGTAGCATTTCATGAAACAAGTATAAACTTCTCTGAGTCTGAAAAGTTTCTGGTCCTAAAGTTAATCCCTCCAGGCCTCTGGTCTACCATGGATGGGAATCATTCATTCCATAAACATGTACTGAGCAACTACTGAGTTCTGGGGTTCTGTCCCAGTGCTGGGTGTACGAGAACGAACCATTCTGGGCTGAGACAAAGCAGGGCTGGGGCACACAGGCCCATAAGCCCATAATTAAGAAAGGATATATATAGGTCAAGGAACACAAGGCACATAAGACCAATGACTCAGTGCTCTCCTGATAATTATTTTGTTCACTGTATTTGATTTGACTTCGTAGTTGATTTAGTGAATATTTTTTCACTTGTTAGTGTACCATATTTTCAGTACATAATAGACATCCAATCTTCTGTGAATGAAAACTGTGAATAAACACATGAGGGCCTGAACAGGTGTGGGGTTCTTCAGAGAAGGAACAGAGCTCAAATCCATCATCGTGCCAGCTGACTTTTGAGTGTCACCAGGCAGTCAGAGGCAGGGATGTTTTTTCCTGCAGATGAGGAGTTAAAGCTCATAGAGATTAAAGAACCACTACACAAGGACTGGCAATTCCCTGATTGGGGCTTTACAATAGTGCAAAAACTATATACATTCAGTAGACTCTATATTTTGAATTTTGAATTTTCATCTGTTCCTTGGGCTGGTGACACATGGACCTACCCTCTCTCGTGAGTCTGAGCAGTGACATCAAGCCGCAGCTCAAATAAACTACATGATTATAAGAGAAAAATCCAGTATCTGCAGGCAGGTCCTACGTATGACTTGCCATTTTTGCCCTTGTTTTTTATGTTACAATTTTTAAAGGTTTAAAGGCATTTTCACTGCTTACATACATTAACCATATTATACACATGGCTTCTATGGGGCCTGAGGTAGTTCTTCACTCAAAAACAAAAGACAAAAAAAAAAAGAAAAAGAAAAAGAAAAAAGTCAGGCCTCAAGTCGGGTACACCTGCATCTACGGTGAACTTTGTTGCTAAGCTGTGACATGCAGAAGGTTAGGTATATTTAATTCATTTTAGGATTGTGACATTATAAATGTATGATGGGTTAATTAGGGTATAACTCCACTGTAAGGTGAGGAATATTTTACTGGAATAAAGATATCTAACTTTAACCCCTTGTAAGCTACCTCCAGCATACTCATAACAGCTCTGAGGATTGCTTAACATCTCTGCTTCACTGATAATGGAACAGATGAGAACTTGCACAACATAGAACTGGTTTCAAACTCAAATCAAGAATCCCAGAGAAACATTGTATCGATCCCTCTCCCCTTGCTGGGACAAAACATCTGACACCTACAAATTAAAGGAAGAAACGTTTGGCTCACAGTTTCAGTGGGCTGGCACAGACGGTTGGCACCTGGGCAGAAACAACATGGTGGAAAGGCATGGCAGAGAAAAGCTGTTCAACTCATGGCAGCAAGGAAGCAAAGAGAGAAGGCAGGAAGCTGGGACACAAATACACTCTTCCAGGTGTCAAACCAGATGGCCCAACGCTTCCGACCAGGCCCCTCCTCCTAGCTGCACACGCAGCTAGGAGCTCACCAGTGGATGAATTCTACCCTCTCAAAAGCCTGCATGCAGAGGCCTCCTGATGGTAACCATGCCTTAATCTTGCTCTCATCACCAGTTCTGGATGAGGGTGGAATGTCCTTGCAAGCAGGCAGACCCATGGGAGGCATTCTAGGGACAGCATGGACAGGACAGGGCTGAGAGACATCCTACTAGACAACTACCGATTTCTGCCCACTGGCTCCAACTACCCAGGGAAGCCTTTCACCAGGTCATCCATCCTGAGTAGCTGACCCCACCTTTTTGCCAGTTTGTCTCCCTAAAGGCAGGGGACAAGTTCTGGAGGGGGAACAGTGGTCCCATGCCTCGGATTTGATATCCATCCTCGGCTGGATTTTGTGCCTCAGTGTCCCTGCATGTGAAAAGGAGACAGCATCTCCTCGCCCACTTACTTTATAGGCTGGTGCAAGACATAGAACAAGCATATTCTTTAATAAGTCACATGTCAATGTATAAAAACAATACTTTAGCTACACACACAATGTATATGGCTTACATATGTTCATGTCAAAACATTACTATATGTTCACTTCAAAATATTTCTGTTTTTCCATGAAGCAACCTCACTCCTGATATCTACAGAAACACCTTTCATCTCCTCCAACGGGGCTTTCTAGTGTATACCACCTTCTCCGGCATTGGGGTTGCTCTGGAGAAAGACAGGCATGAAGCCGTGATCAGACACTGGAATCTCTGCCTCAAGTCCCAGGGCCTGTTCCTGCCTGTGGACCCTTCTAGTACCATCATTTCCTCTACCCAGACATCTCTTTCAGTGCCCTTTAAAATGACTGTTCATGAGAATTTAACTCGAATCTGTCAGAGCAGAGCCCTGGGGAAAAATGATTAAGGCCACTAAACAGCCATGTATAGGTGCATCAGCATGTGAGTGTACACCGTGTGTGTGTGTGTGTGTGTGTGACCTCTACAAGTTCTAAATCTAGCCCCGGCTATGGTTACATTATGGGCAGATAGATGGCATTCTCCAAATACTAATTAGTCATCATAAAATAAAACTAGTGAGGCAGCACCATAACACAAATTCTGCTTAAGGATTTGGTGTCTTTAAATACACTGGAATCCCTTCTTGTCATTTGGACCAAACTGACTTCATCCTTGGAGACCTGGGGCTGCTTCCAAATGCAGGGGGAAGCAGGAGTGGGATTCGCGGCTTCTGTCTTGCCCTCATCCCATGCACCCTCCTTCCATCTGAGGCAGTGGGGACCTTCGGTTATTTCTCCAGAAGCGTCCAGCCCGAGTTCTCTTTGCCTTTGCAGGCAGGACTACCAATGGGAGAAGAGCTGGAGCCGGATGCACTCGGTCGTGCTCCTGACCCCAGAGAGAACACACACGGTGTGTGAACAAGGCTTCTCCTCGGTAATGGACCAGAAGCATCTCTGGGAGCACTGGGCAACAGTGGACAGCTGTCAGGGAGCCCTCAGTCAGTGAGGGCGATGGATGGCAAAGCTCAACTTTCCACTTGCTTGGCTTGCAAGATGCCTAGGAGATTAATAAAGCACTTTTCTGGGTATGTCTAGGTGGGTCAGGAAGACAAGATTTTGAGTATTATGTATGGTGTCTGGCTTCTTACGCCCTGGCACATTCCTATTCCCTTTGCCAGCCACCATGAACACTGCAGCTGCACAGTTGCCTTCCACACTGATGTCTCTGCGTGGGAATGGACACTCTAAACTCAAGAGCCAAAATAAATTTCCTCATTTATGTTGAAATTGTTGGGAATTTTGTCTCCACAACAGAAAAGTTGACCAATATATGGGAGGTGAGTCCGTGATGAAAGAAAGACCACAAACATCCCTGGCTTGGCCAGTGTGGCCATTTTCTGAGAAACTCCTGGAGAAAACTTTGTATCAAGGAAAGAGGTGGAGAAACTGAGCTCACATCATGATTCAAGTAGTTCCTAAGAGGGTGGGTGGGTTAGTTATCTCAGGGCAGGCTGTGGTTAAGCAAGGTTACTCTTCCTGTCTCCTCTTGCTTCCTCTCACCATGTGATCCCTTCCCACCTTCCACTTCCTGTCATGTGCAGAAGCTAAAGGAGGCCCTCACCACCAACTGAGCTGACGCCATGTCCTTGGGTTTCCCATAACTGTAAGGGGGTGGGGGGGAAAGCCTTTCTTTTATAAATTCCCCAGCCTTAGGTATTTTATCATGACATCAGAAAAATGAAGACAGTCCCAAAACAATATGGAAGTCGCAGGAATAAATTATGCTAATCAGCTGAACTGAAAATAGAGATTATCTTGAATTTCCAGGGGAGCCAGATATGCTACCATGTGCCCTTCAAAGAGGAAAAGGGAGGCAGAAGAGGAAGTCAGAGGCAAAGGAGAGATTCAAAGATGTTACGCTGTGGGGATTAAAGATGGTGGAAGGAGCAATAATCCGAGGGATGTGGGCAGCCTCCAGAAGGCAGGAAAGGCCAGGAGCCAGGCTGCCCTCCAGGGACTCCAGCGGGAGCTCACCCACCTCATTTCGCCCAGTGAGACTCTTTTTGTACTTCTGACCTCCACATGCCCAAGAAAATCAATCCAGGTTGTTTAAAGCTGCTAATCTTGCGGTCACTTGATATATGGCAACAGGAAACTAACATCCGCATATGGCTCTTACGCTGCCCATTCAAGTCTCTGTTCAAAGTCACTTCAACAGCAAACATTCACCCGAAGTGCAGGTAAAACAGTCCTGCTGGCTGCCCCTCTTGTCATTCTCTATCAAACCCTCGTCTCCTACCCTGTCTGTCACACGCTTCGTCATCTCCATAACTGCATCTGTCCTCCCCACCAAGTGCCCTGCTGCCTTGGCTCACCTCTGGTCATGCTCTGAGCCTTGACCACAGTGGAAGACTGTGCCACTCACAGGGGATACACCGGAACAGCGCTGCTTGCCGCCCCACTGTGGGGTACAGTTCACGATATCACTCCCTGGACAGTGGCACTCAGGGTAACGACATGACCTTTCCTCTGCACCAGGTAAAGACTGTCTGTTTGGACACCCCCTCATCTGGATCTGGACCCACCCCTGCAACTTAATGAGCACACGGACCTGAGCCAGCTCACCTTTTGTGTGAGCTTCCTCCTTCACAACACAAAGATGCCACCCCCTCAGGACAGGAAAGGGGGTCCCAGCCGGGGAGCCACATGGCACAGGCCCAGCAAGTCCTACCTCGAAGGAGGCACTGAGTTGTCAAGGACTGAGGAAGACGATCTGGACCTAAGGGATCCTAGCCTGCCCCAAAGAAACCAGAAGGGTGCTCCTCACGCACGAGGGCTACGAACAGTCAGGCCTGGCATCTGCTCTGACCCCTCCTCTTCAGCACAGCCACCCTGGGGAAGGTCTGATCAGAGGCCATCGCTGACTACTGGGGCACCCAGGGAGGAGCAGAATTCCTGAAAGCCCCAGCCACGGTGTGTCCCAGGCAAGAGAGGCGGCAGAGGCATCACCCAGAACCCTCTTTCCTGCCCCACCACCTGTGTGAACCCGGCCATGTCCAGAGCACAGCAGACCCTTTCTCTGGATCTCAGTCCCAGTGTCTGCAACGCCACTGTGAAGATCCCGGATGTGACGGACATCCCTGTGTGCATCGGGTGCCGGAGAGTTACCAGGTGAGTGAGTGACTGTGCACTTATTATGAGGATCGCATAAATGATGCCATGTTCGTCGCCAAGCCATTTCATCTGGGATTCCTGCTGGCTCCCCTGATGCCAGCACAGAGCTTGGCATGCAACTGGCAACCATCCACTTACGGCACACCTCACTGGCTCCAAAGGCCAGGCTCTGACTGCCAACACCAAACCTCTCGTAGGCTGGCTTCACCACAATGGGCCAGGTCTACTTCCATCCCAGTTTCCACATCTGGAACCTCCTGTCTTTCATCCCCAGGGGACCTCACTTTGGTCCCCAAAGAGCCAGACAGCCTTAACTGGCCCCATGAAGTCAAAGCCTCTGCCACCCCACAGTGCAGGCAGCATCACACCCTCTGCACCGCTTTCTTGCTTATATTATTCATAACCAGGCAACCTGAAGCTTCAGCAGGATACACTTTCTTCTTTTCTTCCAGATTTAGAGGAAAAAAAAACCATGGGAGATATTTTTAACTGAGAACACCCAACCCCTGCCCCCCAGCCAGCACCCTCTTCAGAATGCATCTGTGCTCACACAGCCTATCTGGGGGCCCAGGACAGGAGCCTCCTGCCTTTAGACACTGCAGCACTCAGGCCATAAATCCTCATCTGAGGCTGGTGAGCCACATGCCACACGGAGGAGAATGACAAGTGTTCTATTTAGCCCTATTTCCAAGGAAATTAGAATTACAAATTGGAGCTACCCTGAAGGCCCTCTTGTGCACAACCTTTGGAAATAAAGGGGTGGGGAGCCAGGGCCTGGCACTAAACTGGTCAGGTTCATTGTCAAGTTAGCTTTTGTGGCAATTTGTCCCTACACAAAGGGAACTGCCCCTTAGAGCCAAATTAGAGCCCAATTAGAGCCAAAGCGAGTGGCCCTGGAGAACCCCTAGGCTTTGCTCGCCACTAAAGGCACTGCCAAACCAGGTAAGCCACTGCTTCCCGCCCAGGATAATACAGAAAATTACTTCTTTAATTGAGAAGGTTCTAGGGCTAAGAACAATTTAATTGAAAAAATCCCTGATGAGAATCAAAAAGATTTGAAAAGGGAGGTCGGGGCAGAGATGTTCATGTGTCAGAGATGAGTGAGAACCAGTTCTCCAAAGGCCTGCGGGAGAAGGGCCTGTGTCAAATCTCCTCGGCCCTGGTACCCATGCTCCTCCCCAGCACCCCTGCCCAAACCCCCTCAGGCTGACTGCATTCTTACTTCAAACCCATCATCCTCCCCCTCCCTCCCTCTCCTCCTTCCTCTCTCTCTCTCTCTCTCTCTCTCTCTCTCTCTCTCTCTCTCTCTCTCTCTCTCTCTTTCTCTCTCTTTTGTTCTTTCTTGTGGTGCTGGGGATTGAAGCCAGGGACTTCACACTGAGTTACATCTCCAGCTTTTTGTTTTCTTAAGACAGAATTTTACCACGTCACTAAATTTGCCTGGAACGGGCTGGAATTAGGCAATCCTCCTGCCTCAGCTTGCTCAAGTTCTGGGATTACAGGCAAGTTCCCCTCTTCCCCAGCTTTACCACCTTATCTCCAAAACACTGAGAGCCAGTGGAAAAGACGGCTGCCGTGGGGCTTGTTTGGCACTCCTGATTTTACAGTAGGCAGTGACACATACGGTGAACAACAGAATCACGAGTGGGCTCCGGGAGTCTCAGGCTTGGGTCTGGCTCCATTTACCCCTATGATGCTACTAACGTCACCAGCCTGTGTCCCACATGACCCTGATAATGTCATCTGCCTTTTGAGGCTATTAATTGCCTAGTTTTTTTTTTCTTGGTTTACTTAACTACTATTTTCACAGCTGAGTGCTAGACACTGTACTCAGAGCTTTTAAAATATCAACTGATTTAATTCTCATAGCAGACCTGGGAGATGAGTATGTTTTGCATTGCCTTTTCTTTAGAAATTCACAAGGCAGAGAGGTTTTAGAAAGTACCCAAAGTGACACAGCAAGGAAGTCAAGAGCTGAGATTCGAACCGAGACAGCCTTGCTCAAGGCCACCTCTGTTATTTACATGGGCATGAGCTACAGTACCACCCCTCAAGCCCAGAGGATGGTGGAGGAATGTCAGGCCAGTGTCTCTGCCCCCTGATCACCCTCAGCCGGCTGTCTCTCATCTGTCCCCTGTGCTCCTTCTAACCCTCCAGACCCAGCTGCTGCCACCACCAGATCCACCACTCCATATGAGGGCACTGGGAATCAGTGTGGGACCCTGACTAGGCTGAGGCATACGGAAAGGTAGAAGGAGGCTCAGATCCTGATAATCTGGTCTCCAGACCACCAGGAGAGGAGCCACTCCCTGTTATCCCGGGCCCAGAATGGCCGGCCCACGGCTCATTTGTCATTCTACTCGAATTCCCAAGTTTCCCTACCCTAAGACCCTTATCAGAAATCATGTGATCATGTTTTGAGAGACCCACCATGAAAATTAGGTGACTTTCAGACCCCAAACTTCCTCCAACCAGAGAAGGACCCTAACCTGGCTGACCCTCCTCCAACTGCTTAAAAGCCCCCCCTCCCACCCCTCCCGCAGACAACAAAAGAGCTGTTAACACTGATTCATTCTCCCCACCTAGTCTGTCTTACTCAGGGCCCATGGAGACCCTGCTCCCCAGACTTTGCCGACTCCTAATCACTGGTGGCCAATGGTGGCCATGGACCCCGAGGACTCCCACAGATCAGGATGTGTTCTCCTACTCATCCAAAGTGTCCTGGCCTTGCAGCAGTCTCCACGGAGGTAACAGCTGCTCACATCCTCCCACCGCCACGTCAGAGACCACTAGCAAGATGGTTCTTCAAAGGACAACAGCCAGGGTGCCAGGACCCCACAGCCTGAGGGGGAACTTGGGCCAGTCCCATAACTTTGCAGTGCCCCTCTTCCCTATTTGTAAAAATAAACGTTGAAACCTGCTGGGTGCGATGGCGCCATCCTGGAACCCCAGCACTCTGGGAGGCTGAGGCCAGAGGATTACCCCGTGAAGCCCCGCCTAGGCAACTGAGCAGCTAAGCAAGACCCTATCTCAAAGTTAAACAAGGGCTGGCTGGAGGCGTGATTCAGTTTGAAGGCCCGACATACGATCCCTGGTACCATCAAACAAATGAACAACGCAACCTACGTGACAGAGTTGTGCGAGTTGAGCACAATGGACTAAGTAAGGCTCTGAAGAATGCCACAGGGCTCATGGCACTAGGTGCGAGGGGTGCTGGTGGCAGGTACCATTATTAATGGCGCCACGTGGCTGGCAATGGAACTTTAGCACAGACAGGGCGGCAGGCGGCAAAAAGCAGAGGATTTGGACTCAGTCAGATCTGGGGCCTTGGTGTCATCACGTGCCATCAACAAGCCTGGAGAAATGACAATTCTTGCTCATCTCTCCTGGTTACAAGGACAGGCAGCAGGGTTGTGAAGCCACCTTCTCCGGCCCCCCAAATGTGATTAAGGGTTCCCTCCACCAGGTATCCTTAGTAATGGACTATTGCTGGTATTAATAGCCAAAATATGTAAGTAATTCATTCATTCAATTTTTACTATTTGCTTTCATGTACTTATTGTGCATCAGGCACTTCCCAAATTTTAAAAAATAGAGGAAGTTTCAATACATATATAGATTAACTATATTATATATTTTACACATGGCTCAAGATAGTTCTTCACTTAAAAACAGGAAAAAAATGGCGAGCAGCAACCTGGTCTAAAACATTGCACAGTTTTCCCGCCAGGAGTCTGTGCTACAGGCTCTGGGGCGCCCGGTTCTTTGCATAATTCTGGGCACAGCACGGCACTGGCTAGACACTTACACAGATGATACTCCAGGGAGAGGGTCTTGAGGACAGCCAAGGCACTGTTTCCCTTTCAAAGTTCCCCAGTGGCCTTCTGGGGTATGTTGAATCCTAATGGCTCCATTGTGGCTTCTGAAAATACCTCTCTTGGCATCAATCCACCACTCGTGCGCTTGTCAAGACAATATTTTAACTGTGGCCAACAAGATTAGCACCCAATTAATAACTACTTTAGGAAGTCCTGCACGAACAGCTTGGCAAACCGCACCATGCCACACACTTGCCTGACCTACGGGCACTCCGCCTGCAAAGAGAGAGAGCAACGGGGCCGACAAGATGGGACTCAAGGGGACCGAGCTCTGCTCTTCTTCTGCCACTAGGAAGCTGCTGTGTGTCCTCAGGCAAACCCCTTCGCCTCTCTGGGCTCGAGTTCCTCATCCTTGAAGTGAACAAAAATCGAGCTAGAATGTGCACATCCCACTTCCAGGTCCAAAATCCTACAGTCTCGGTGTGGCTCGGTGTGACTGAAGCTCAGCCAGGCAGCCAGGATGAGTGAGCAAGAGTCAGCAGAAATTCCCAGGGAGCGCATAATTACTGGCACTTACCCAGTGCATAGTTAACTGCAGGTAATTTCCAGAGGATTTACGGCAACTCTGAAAGCCATTTTGTGAGGAAAGCAATGTATATTTAATACGGGCAGGACAGGACTTCTTGGTCTCCGAGCCCATAAATTTCTCCAGACGTCGGGAGGACAAAACTGCCGAAGACTGGTTACCAGCGGGCTGCCTCCCAAGCAGGAAGCAGGATTTACAGAAAGCTGCAGAGAAGACGTGGGAGGAGATGGATTTAAAGCCAGGAGGATGTGAGACTGCACACACAGGGCGTCGGGAAGCCACGGACCAGGCGTGCGGGTACCCAGCGCGTGTCGTTCTCACGGAGGCGGCCGCTTTTCCACCTGATCCAGCCAACTCCACTGGAGCCTCCAGGGGGTCGTGTCCCCGCTAGGGGGAGGGACGGGGAGGACCTGGCTGCAAAAACGTCACGCGAGGGGCATCCAGTCCTGGGTGGCTCTGAGGCCACTTCAGAATCCTTCTGATGCTCCTATTTCTCATCCTCTCTCCGAAAAGAATCCCAAACCACATGTCGTGGGGCCTGCTGAGAGCTTCCAAAGGTAGCATACGCCAATTAGCATCGTGACCAGTCAGCGACCGAGTGGCTGCGCGGAATGTTAGCACAGAGCCAAGCGGGCAGGCGAAGGCAAACAGGACAAGCGCTCCGAGTCTCTGGGACAGGGACACGGAGATGTCCCAGCAAGGAAGAAGGAAAGACAAGCCAGCGCTGGAGCTGCAGGCGGAGCTCACCGTCCGGGTGCTCGCCCAGCACACGCAGGACTCCGCATGCTATGCTATCTCCAGCGCGGCAAAACAGAGAAGGAAACGCAGGGTGGCGGGATGCGTGTGCGGGACAGGGAGGAAGAGGAAAACCGGAGAAAGAAAGAAACGAAGGGAGATGGACGACAGGAGGCGCAGCGGGCACGGTGGGGGAAGGAGAGACACCGGAGCAGGCGAACACACACATGGCCCGAGACGAGCAGCAGCCGGAGGTCAATGGGGACACGTGCCCTCAACTCGTCCAGAGGCAGCGGCACAGCACGCGGTTGACACGGGGCTGGAGAAGTGCCTCCCTGGGGCGGGGCCTGGGACAGGTCAGCAGGGCCGGGCCGGGGTTTTTTTCACTTGAAACCTGATTGTGTAATGTGGGTCTTGAATTGTATGCCCACATATAAGCTATGGTCAAAAAGCAGTCTGCTTACATTTTGAAATATTTGCTACGGTAGAACACACATAGCTGGCAGTCCCCCTCAGACGTCCCCCAGCCAGGCACACACTGATCTCACTGCTCCAGCCACTTTCTGTAGCAGCTCTGCAAGTCCTCGCTCAAGTGTGTCTCTCGTTGGCGGCCTCGATGTCCTGAATGGATTCGAAATGTTTTTCTTTCCTGATTCTTTTGACTTTGGAGAAGAGGCAGAAGTCACACGGTGCTAGATCTGGTGACCAGAGTGGATTAAAGACACGCAGTCGTGTTTTCATTTGACAAAGATCCAGGACATGGAGGCAGCCACAAAACGACACAAAAGGAGACGTCCAGTACTTCAGACACCGGCAAGAGCAGTGGGGCACGCGCACGCAAACCAAGGGGCGGGATCTTGAGGGGTGGGGACCAATGGCACTGTGCCCTTTCGTGCAATTACAGTGTTTAATTTAAACATGCACTGTACTTTTTTAAACAACCCTGTACCATTTCATAATAATTAAAATAACCAAGAACATTTTTAAAGGGTGGGAAAGGGGAGCCGAGCATCGTTGCTCACAGCAGCTGGTGACGATGACCTAGTACCTGCCATCCAGACTGCCTGGGGTTCACAACCTCTTTGATCTGCCTGTAGGTGCATGGAAGCCAAGGGAAGCTGCTACAACCCGAGGCCCACGCAGGCGATGCAGCTGTGAATGCCAGTGCCCTCTTGGTGCTAGTTTCTGTAGTCGCAGACTCTGACGGGCATGTGTCCTCCTGGGACAAGTTTTGCAGTGGTGTCCACGGGCAACGTTATGCCCTCAGCTTGCAGGCTGGGAGGGGCAAGCAATGATCCCGACCCTGGTCCTGACCCTGGCTAACTCAGTGAGTCTCCAGCCTGGGCAGCAAAAAGACTAGCTCAGTCCCTCTTCAGCAACAAGAGCAAGAACGCTCAGGCACTGCAGACGACCGTGGTTCCCACTGACTGGGAAAAGGCCGCAGAAGCAGGGATGACAGCCGATGCCCGGGCAGCCCCCCAACCCTGGCTGCAGCATCCTCAGCCCTTATGTCAGGCCCCTCTTCTCACTCCACCTCGCCCTGGTGTCCTGGGGATGGTCCCTGAGCCTACAAGCTCCCTGAAACACCACAGATGCTTCAAGGTGGGCTCGTACCACAGCCTGAAAAGTGTCAACAGGGGCCAGAGATGGTGGCTCACACCTGTACTTTGAGTATTCTGGGGGGCTGAGGCAGGAGGGTTGCAAGTTGTAGCCCAGCCTAAGCAACTTGGTGAATTGGCAAGACCCTGTTTCAAGAAAATACATCAGAAGAGTCGGGGAATGTAGCTTTGTGTAAAGGCCCTGGGTTCAATCCCAAGGCCCCCACTCCCTCCCCCAAAGAAGTATTAAGAAGCATCAAAAACCAAAATCATGCAGGTCTTCCTAAAACAGGGATCTGAGCTCTGATGGTAGAAGAGAAACATGCAGTGGGAGAGGGGGAAGGATGTACATCAGGCTGCATTTTCAACGCTGCTATTTTCTAACTAAAGAAAAACTCAGCAAAAAGCAATCTCTGGTCACAGCCTGCAAAGGATTCTTTGTGTTTCCATCTTTCCAGCCCACGATCTGTGCCATTTGGATTTCGCGGTCTAAAAATATCTCCCAAACTTCCAAGTCTGTTGGCATGGGCGGGTGGACTCCAGTTTTTAATCCATTTGCAAATGTTTTTACTCAGCTCCCCAACCACCCTCCACCATCCCTTTCTTGCTGAATCACTTCCATCATTCAGCTTGGCATTTATTGTGAGCAAGAAGGAGTCATCTGAACACAAATGTCAGCCCCGGCCCTGAAGGCTCTTAAGGCTGCAGAGAGAGTGACAGAAAGGAGAGCCGGTGCTGGCTGGAGCAGGGAGCTGGTTGCCATGGTGCCCAGGGAAGAGCACCGGCTGCGGGGTCCACTATCCTGGCTCCACGGGCAAATCACAGGCCCTCTCTGAGCATGTTCCCTCACCTCTGATGCAGGAATCATGCAATTGAGCTGAGCAGAGGTTCTGCAGAGTCTCAGCAGGTTAGAGCACCACGCAAACCTCCTGGCACAAGGCAGAAGCTTCCCCAGTGGCCCCATTCTGAATGGGAGCCGCCATCTTGAAATGCATTGTGTAACAACCAGCCTTCCCACACTCGCATCCCTTCCCCGGCTGTGGTGAAGTCATCATCTCAAACACAGATTTAATGGTGTCACTCTTAGCTCTGGAACGGGGTGGCCTTCAGATCAGACTGGAACATTCTGTGTGGTCTGTACAGCTACACCTGTTCTCCACCCACCACTCAAGAAAGCCTCCCCAATACCTCCCTGTGGAGCCAGACACCTTCTTGCACTGGCCCTCCATTTCAGACCCTGCAATGGCCACTCTCTTCTCTGACTCTCCAGACTCCAAGACAAGACACCTGGGTGGAGGTTCTCCCCTCTGTGGAACTCACAGGGCCCCTTGCACAGTCCTACAGCTTCTCTGGCCAGAGGAGGCAGGCTGATAGCTAATTCCAAACAGTGTCCATGCCCACAGTCAGAAAACCAGCAATCCAGGCCACACAATCAAGCAATGCGATTAAGGATAAGGAGAGACAAAGTCCCCAAAGGAAATCAGGGAACAGTGGTAGGAAGACTGGGGTAGATGTTGGAGGCAAACGAAGGATGGTCCATTCTGGGTCCAACAAATGAGCAAGGGATAGGCCAAGGGGCAGTGGGGGCCTTCACTCTTCACAGGTGGAGAGAGGCGAGCCCACAGCTTGCCCACAGCTTGCCTAAGCCTGCACCAGAGCCATCGCCAAGTGTTTACCTCCTGTGCTGATGCATTTCCCACCGCATTACGACAGTACCCATGTCCGATGGCAAACATCATCACCATCCAATCCCCCTCACGTCAGCAGTTCCAGCCATAGACTCCACAGCCGATGTGAGGAATGGTTTCTGAAAATGAGAAGTGAACGCTGTGGCTTCGGGGGACTGGGGTCACGTGGTTCTACAGGCAAAACCAACAGGACTCAAGCACAAATCAGGCAACCAGGCTCCTTCTCGATGAGCAGTCCGAACATACCCCTGTCCCTGCACCCTGCCATCCCCGTCCTTCTCTCTGCTCCCACTCTGGGTAATGAACTAGAGGAAGAAGTGGGTGGGAAAAAGCAAATGGAGCTACAAAGGGTACTAACAGATAGAAGGGAGTGTTGATTTCACAAGTTCTTTCCAAAGCAGTGGGATTCAATCCTCTAGAAAGAATCCATGTAATAAATTTCCCTTGTTTGAGGTCTTTCTGAAGAGCTCCAACTCATCTCTCAACACCATGCTGAAGAATCACTCTTTCCAGAAAAATTGCCTTGATCCACCACCATCCTCAGTAGACCTTTTCTATTCTTCCTGGTGTCCATTAAGCCAGGGACACACTGCATTCTATAAGTGTGACAGCCTGTAAAGCTCACATCCTCGGGATGGGGTGCTAGCAGATCAGCTAAACGTGACGGTTCATGCCTACAATCCCACCACTCTGAGAGGCTGAAGCAGGATATAAAGTTTGAGCCCAGCCTGAGCAATAGAGCCACTTGGCAAGATCTTGTCTCAAAGTCAAAACTAAAAGCGGGGAGGGTTATACAGTTCATCGTGAAGGCCCTGGGTTCGGTCTCCAGTACCAAGCTGGTACTCAACCAGGGCTTAATGACACGTGATTGATGCAATAGTCAATGAAGCAGAAGAGCAAAGTGTAGGGAGGAATAAGGCATAATCACAAACCAAGTCGAAGCCCAGGTGACAGCAGGAAAGGCCATCTTCAGGGACTCTGACTCCAGAGCAGCAGGTGAGTCTCTATGGTCACTGCAAAAGGATAAATCCGGATCCATGCACTGATGTTTTCATGTGCTCATAGGAGGTGGGGCCTGGTCAGAGGGATGGGCCCCTGGGGACATGACCCAGAAGGACATATTCTTGTCTCCAATCCTCCCCCTTTCTTTGCTCCAGACTGCCATGGTAGGAACAGCCTTCTCCACACCAGGCTCTCCTGCCACTGGACATGGCCAGCTGTGCGCAGACTGAGACCTCTGAAATGTGAGTCAAAATAGGCCTCTCCTCCTTTAAGTTGTAGGTGTTGGGTGTTGTGTCCCAGTGATGACAGAATGACTAAGAGTCCTCATTGCTCACACTACGGCCAAGTGTTGTGTGGTATCTGTCGCCGACACAACATGACATTTACCCCTTTAACTATTTTTAAGTACATGGTGCCATGGCCTTAACTGCTCTCACACTGCTCTGTGGTCATCCCTGCAACTCATTTCCAAAATGCTTTCCTCAGCTCCAGATCAAACTGTGTTTGCAGGAAGCAACACTTCCCCATTCCTCTCCTCTCCCGCCATCCCTGGCAGTCTGTCTGGTTTCTACCTCTGTGAACTTGACAGTTCTGGGCACCTCCCATCAGTGGATTCGCATGGTATCCATACTGTTGTACCTGGCTCAATTCATATGGTATTCCATCCTTACTGTTATCCTTGTGGTAGTATGTGTCATGACTCCATTCCTCTTAAAGACTGAACAACAGCCGACACAAGTGTTGTCTTATGGCTTCTACTAGACCCTTCTAGAATCTGAAGTACGGCCTGCTTTCCAAGACAGAAAAGTCCCTACAGAAAAAGTGTGGTTGGCACTAGGTAAGTGGGTCCCATAGCAGGTGACCCTATGGCTGCTTCTGTTCATGCACCAGCCTAGAACCCCAGCCTGGGACCTAGGGGTCTAGGTTGCACGCTCCTTATGAAAACTTAATGCCTGATGATCTGAGTTGGAGCAGAGGTAGTAATGCTAACACCATTCCCCCACATCCATCCATGGAAAACTGTCTTCCACAAAATCAGTTCCTGGTGTCAAAAAGGTTGGGGACTACTGCTCTAAACTGAGTCCTCCTAGGTTACTCAGCCAATCAACAAACGTGCACTGTAGATGGGCCCAAGCAGGGAAGTAGAGACACCATGGTATACTGGGCATTGTCTTTGCCCTCCTCAGGCTCACAACTTAATGAATGGGGGAAATAAATATGCACACAAGAGACACCTTGCGTTAACAGCTCACAGCAGCAGGCTCTGGAGGATTTTCTGAGGGTCGGGGAGGTGAAGCGGCTTGAGAAGACCCCTCTAGGCTGACAAAGCCCTTCCACGTGGTTTCCAGGCAGGAGGCTGAAAGCAAAGGTCCCAGGGCTGTTCTGGGAGGCCCACAGGGACCTGGCAAGAAGCGGTAAGTGAAGGCAGAGGGCAGAGAGAAGGGCACGGGCAGGCTGCAGGGCCAGGGAGCCTGGGAAGCAAGCCGGCGCCGCTGGGTTAACAGGCATGCTGGGAAGCCATGGACGTGTTACCTAACCCGCACAAGAGGGAAGCTGCCCTGACTTCCAGGGGACCAGAGGGTAGAGCTGAAGCCACAGAGGAGATAGGGCAAGGCCGGGCGGGAGCTGCCCAGAACCCTCAGCTGGGGCTTCTTGGGCAGGGGCTGTGACACGGCCAGCTTAGACCTGGGGCTCTTCCTAAAAAGGGACTGGGCTACTCCGAAGCCCGCTCTATACTCACAGTGCACCCAACCACTAGCTCACGGTCAGTGGCTTATTCTTAATTCCCCCACAATCCTGCCAGCTCACTCCCTGTAAACACAACTATCAGTTCCTCTGGAATTACATACTGCTGCCATCCTGCAAGGCTGCCTGACAGCCACACAGAGGACACTGGCCAGCACGCTAACTGGCAGGGGGTGGCGACAGGGCTGTGGAGCTGACCTGGCCAAGCCAGGATGCACAGCCTCCTCCTCAGGCCACTGGGTTCCCACCAGGAGCCTGCCTATGAGGTCCTCGGGCGGTTCCCAGAGACGTCGTCACACACGGGCTACTAGGAGTGCAATTCTAGAGTTCTGTCTGGAGCTCAGCTGGGATGTCACAAGACTAAAGATTAGGCCACAGCACGTACTCAGTGTGGATACTGTGCCCACACCGTGCCTGACACTGCGGATGGCCCAAAGATGAGTCATACCGGCGCTGACCAGAAACGGAGCCAAAATGTGGGGGGGAAATCATGGCAAATCCCAGCCGGGTCGCCTAAGGCAGGAGATCCGTGTCAGGCCCTCGGGAGCCCAGAGAAGGACAGAAGGGGCACACAGGTTGTCATGGGAGCTACCTGGACTCCATCTCAGCCTCGTGGTCTACTGGCTGTGTGCCCTTGGGCAAGTCATCTGACCTCTCTAAACCTCCACTTTCCACTGTAGGTGACAATGAGATTAAAATCACCCGTAGTGCCCCTGGAGTGCCATATTCTCACGCATAGCTTCCTTTTTCCAGGGCAGAACTCTGCCACCCATTCTGAAGATGAAGAGGTGGGAACCGAAGGGGTGAAGGAAGTGCCCAGTTCCCCAGGCAGCAGGTGGGCCCTTGGTGCCTGAAACTCCCATGGCCCTTCCTCCCTACTGCCTGCCAAGGAGCAGCAGGTGAAAGGGACTACAGAGCCGGAGAAACTCAACGAGGAGCTGGGGTGAGAACCAAAGTCATAAGGCGGCCGAACACCCACCTTCACAGCAGTGCTGCTCCCAGTAGCCAACAGGTGGCAGAAGCGCCAGTGTCCCCGGCAATGCATGGGGGTGGCACATGCAATGGACTATATCACACAGCCACCAAACGGAAGGGCATTTTGACTCATGCTACAGCTGAGTTAAAGCCCGGGGAGCAGTCTTAGGCAGTCAGTGTAGAAACACAGTGCAGGCGTCGCTCCTGCGCGGCACTCAGCATCGTCAAGATCAGAGAAGAAGGAACAGTGACGGCTGCCCAGGACAGGGGAGGGGGAGGGGAAAGTTTCAGTTTTGCACAAAGGAAACACTCTGTGGATGGACAGATGGGTGGACGGGGAGTGACCGTGGCTGTGCAGCAACGGGAATGTTCTTAACGATCCTGAGCTGTACGCATGCAAACAGCTAGAATGGAAAACCTAAAACACACATAGAGAAAAAGAGCTGCTCTTCTGCTAGGGGGCGCCACCACAAGCTCGGCCCTCCTAGGTGGGTGGATTCACGTCTTAGCTGGTATTCTTTACAGCTGGAATCTAGTAGCCTGGGCTCATCACCACCACCACTACCCCCCCCCCCACCACCACCACCACCAAATTCACCACCACACAAGGTACGGCACGTGCTTTGTGCCCGACACTTCTGCACACGGTTTGCCTTTCCTGACCTATACAATCCTCCCAGCACCCTCCATGGTGGGTGCTCAGAACGGTGAGGTAGCCTGCCTGTGGTCACACGGCTGGGATGACGCAGACTCCGGAGTCTGGCTTCACACCCCAACGCCACACGCCTTTGCACCTGAAGCATCGGCCATGTCTGCACCACATTCTCCCTCCCAGCAAGCAGAAGCGCCCAGGCCCCCAGGCCGGCGGGCTCCGCAGCAGCAGCAGCAGCAGCAGCAGCAGCGGGCGGGGCTGCAGGGCTGCAACACTCCCAGCGCTGGTGCCACTGCCCGAGTCAGCACTTCCTGCTGCTGTTTTCTTTTTTTTTCTTTTTTTCCCCACATGGAAGCAACAAGGTCCCCAGCTTAATTTGTTTCATGCAGTGACACTAATTAATGTTCCCAGCACCGGGGCCTGGGAATGGAGCAGTGTGCGCACGCACACGTGTATGTGCATGTCATATATGGCCATGTGCAGTTGCTTGTGTTTTCTGTTTAGGTAACTATTATTTTCCACCACTTTTGAAATGATGAATGTGAGTATTTACCCGAGTCAAATAATTTAGAGTTTAAAAACCACTTTAGGAGTTCTTGAAGTCATAAAAATAAACCCCGCAATCTGCCCACTAGCCCCGCAAGTGTGATCAATCCCTCGGCCTCCTACCTGCACGTATTTGCTTTGACTCGGCACAAACGGTACGAACGCTGGGAACCTCCAAGACTTGGCCAGCCGCTCCCTCCACCTTCTGCCCGACCCCTCTCCTGGACTCCTCGCTATCCTCCCAGGTCTGCACCAGAAGCAGCCTCTGGCAGGAAGCCTGCCGAAGCTCAAGCCCAGCACTGTGCTTTGACTTCCAGCCTGAGTCCCACCCTGCCTTTGAATGAGAGATCACACTACTACCATTGCCAGCGGCAGCTGCATGATATCGGGCAGTCACAGAGCAGATCACATGATCTCATTTGACCAAAGAAGATTTGAGGCTCAGGGAAGTGAGGCCCAAGGGAGGTGGCCCAAGTGGCAAAACAAAGATTTGCAGAGCCCACTGTGTGGCGGCAAGGCCACGCGCCTCCCTGTCCACTGCACACCACCTTCTGTCTGCATAGAAGCACCTCTGAAGGCAGCGGTACTGTCCCTTTCACCCATGCTCACCTTGCGGCAAACACTCCCTTAGTAACATCGCGTCAGGAATCCCATCTCCACGTCCAGGACTCACAGGTCTTCAACCTCAGTCCAGGTTCATTCCATAGACCACACCTGGGTCAGCATGGCCTTCCTCAAAGAGCACCATGAACCAGATCCCACGGTAAGAAATCCCCAAAGGCGGCCTACCTCCCACCCCACCCAACAACAACCAGCGATAGCAGTAGCTGCCATCAGGTAGCTACGTAACTTCCCACCATTTCTTCCTAGCTCAAGAGCCCACTGCAATGCAGAAGACATGGGATGGTACGGGGCTGACCTCACACATTCACGACAGGAACAGCAGGGAGCACGTGACTCAGAAGCCCTCTCTGCGGAAGGCCAGGCACACGGTCACTTGGGCAGGGCTGAGGACCGACAACAGGGATGCTGGGTCATCAGTCCAGACTCTGACGTGGACTCCCAGTGACCACAGCACAGTGGACACACGGACTGCCCATCCAGAAGTCATTCCTGCATCTTTCTCCTCACAAGATCCTGTTCCAGCTGGCCGGCATGTGCCAGAGCCAGACAGTGTTTTGTCCATCATGGTGAGTCCCATGGCTTTGCCTCATTGTCCAAGGTCAAGGGAGTCAATGACACAACTTGGGTCAATAGCACATAAGGCAAAACCTAGTGTCTCCTCCAACCATGGCCAGAGGGATTGTGGCTCTGGTGGACCTCCCCCCACCACTCCCCCCGGCCAGCTAACTGCTCACCAAGGTGACCTGAACACCCTCTCTTAGGAAAACCATCCCACAATAAAAGGAGAGCAGAGGAAAAGGAGAATAGAGAAAGCCAGACCAGGTTTCAAAGTATGTGGCCTGTGTCCAGATGTCAGACCTGCCCGTCAGTAAGTACAGGGCCTACGGGACAAATTCTCAACTGCCCAAGGCTGAGCCCCTGCATCGATATCAGAGGTCTGAGGTACCACCTGTATGCCATGCCTCAGCTCACAAAACCTACCAATTCACTTCTTAAAAACTATTATGCTTAGAGCAGTTTTGGATTTATAAACTGGGCCCTAAACAGAGTTCCCACGTAAGTTGTACTTTGCTTGCTCCGTTACTACCCTCTTACAATAGTATGGCACAATTCTTAAAATTAATAGATCAACACTGATGTACTTTTCTTCTTCATGTGAGAGACAGACAGAGAGAGAGAGAGAGAGAGAGAGAGAGAGAGAGAGAGAGAGAGAGAGAGTATGTGTGTGTGGTACTGGAGATCAAGTCTAGGGTTCTTGAGCTCATTTTTATTTTTGATTTTGAGATAGGGTCCCACTAGGTTTCCCCGGCTGGCCTCAAACTTACAACACCTCCTGCCTCAGCCATCCACAGTGCTATTATTACAGGCCTGCACTTCCATTATTACTGTCTAAGTTCAGGGTAAAATCTCCTTAGTTTTTATTTAACTCCTACTTCTCTTTCTCCCAGGATCCTGTCAGGATGCCATTGTCTATTCACTTGTCACCTTTCTGGAGGACCCCTGACCGGACAGCTGCTCCATTTTTCCTTGTCTCAGATGACCTTAGGAGTTTTGAGGAGCTGGGACCAGGCATACAGGGTCGGCTTTTCAGTTGGAATTTGTATGACCCCTCAGCCCTCTGATCAAAAGGAAGTTTTGATCTTTGGGGAGGAAAACTACAGCCAAAGGCCATTTTGTTACACTGCACCAAGAGCATAAATTCCCAACAGGACTAGCCATGGTTGCTGCTACCCTGGGTCACCTGGCTGGAGGTGATGTTTGCCGGGACCCTCACTAGAAGATCCGTCTTCTTTCTACCCTCCTTCCAGTCCCTACTCCTTAAAGGAAGTCACCATACTCCACTCACCTTGTTGGCTTCTCCTTGAGATCAGAGCATTTGCGTAGAAGACTTGGAGGTTGTCGTTCCTCCTCCCCTAACTTGTTCACTTAATCACTCACTTCTATCAGTATGGACTAATGGATATTTATTTTCTAATTTGGTTACACTCCAATATTCAACTTTCCTTCTCAAACTGTTCCAGCTCTGGCCCCTGGGAGCCTTTCCCTTGGCTCCGACATCCCTTGGGCGCATCCCCCAGAAGGTGGGATTTTTCTGAAGTCCTTTCTTACTTTCTGGCACTGCACACTCCCTGGTTTTTCCTGCATACTCCCTGGCCATGCCTCAGAATTCACCACTGCTCTGCCTGCACAATAGAACTCTCGACCTAGGTGTTAGGTGCTCACTGCTTCCAGGGTGTTGATCTTCTAGGCTTTCTCTGCAGGCAGCAAGAGGAAACGTATGTGTGCATCCCAGCCCATGCATACGCATATGTTTATAAATGTTTCCATACATAACCATCTGTATTTATGTTCAGTGGAACACGAATCTATATGCATTTCTCTAGCTCGAATCCACTGCTGCATGGATATTCTGGACTCTTGTTGCTTTACTGCAAATGCCTGCAGCAAGACTGAGGAACCTAGATCCTACCATCACCATCTTTTGCTTAACCGTTCCACTCCAGTTGCACACGACAGGAGCCCCACGAGAAGCAACGGTATCCACTAGAGCACAGTGCTGATGTGCTGTTCCTTCTGCCTTTGGTCTCACGGATTCCACTCAGTGGTCAAGTTACTCTTGAGCCACTTGGGCTTCAGATGGGGCCTTCTTCACCCATCGCCTTCAACAAGGTAGCTTTATTTATTCGAACTTCAGACAGATTCTCTTGTCACTATCCATACTCCTTCCAGGGATCCTGCTGTGCCCCCTGACATCCACCTAATCAAGTAAGATTTTCTTTGAGAACTTCCTCACTGATCTCTTGATTTTTAAAAATTAACATTAAGATTCACTCTTTGCTCTTTATAGCTCTAGGACTTAGGCACATGGAACGAGTCATGTAGCCAATATTACAGTGTCATTTCGCTACCCTAAAATACCACCTGTGCTGCATCCGTTCAATACTCCTCTCCTCTAGCCCCTGGCAATCACTGACCTTTTAAGACTCCATGGTTTTGCCTTTTTTGTTCAGACTGGCTTCTGACACCTAGCAATAAGCACATTTAAGGATCATTCATGCCTGTTATGAGTTGATAGTTCATTGCCTTTCATCGCTAGACAATTCACTGTATGATATACAACATTTTTCCATTCACTTATTGAAGAACATCTTGGTTACGCCATGTTTGGTGGTTATAAATACAACCACATAAATATTTGCACCAAGGTTTTGGTATAGGTATGAGACTTTCACAGGAACGAAACATGAACAGTATGGTAACTCTGAGTTGAGCTAGAAAATTATTTTCCAAGATGGCTGTTCCCATCAGAAACAAATTAGGGTCCTTCTTGTTCTACCTCCTTGTCAACACTTGTCATTGCCACTATTTTGGATTTTAGCCCCAACCATTCTCCTATCTCACTATTTTTTAAATTTTACAATTGCCTAATAAGACGATATAGCATCATTCCATAGGCCTGTTTGCCATCTGTATATCTTATTTGGAAAGATGTTCAGATATTTTCTCAGTTTTTTAATACAACTGTTTGGATTGTTCACATAGCTGTTTTCCTTATTGCTGGATTTTATGAGTTCTTAGTCCTCTATCAGACACCTATTTTGCAAATAAGTCTCCCCATCATCAACTTGTCTTTGGACTCTCTTAACAGTGTCTTTTACTCATAAATTTCCCAACTATTCTTTTGCTAGTGAGAAAAATAAAGGGGTCTCATATTTGTTTTTAGAACCTTAACAATTTTTTTTGTCTTCACTCACAACAAAGATAAACCAATTAGCTGATGTATGATCTTTGAAATACACTAAAAATCACTGAACTGTACGCTTGAAGGCAGCGAGTTTTACGGCACATAAGTCATACTTCAATTTCAAGAACAACTGGAAGGAATCAGCAGTCAGGGAGAGATGGTGCTGAGACCTGACCTCGGGACTTCTGACATGTCACTGCTCCCAGATTCAAAACATCTGAGGCCAATTCCTGGAGAAATTTGCAAACCATAAGAAAGCCAGAAAACTTTTCTAGAACTCAGTGTCCCCACTGATAAAGCAGGTGCTAAGTACACAGATCTGACTGCATTACCACAGAGTGTTTAATGGCTAACCTTGTATCCTGGACAGAGCAAGTCAATTAAAAAAAAGAAGAAATGATCGCCACTACTTTTATTATTGTTCTTGTTGTGGATACCTGAAATTGAAGGATATTCTCACCCCCCACACATATCCACATGCTTGCTCAACCCAGAATTCACATATTTTTCCCCCTTTGGAGAAGATTTAAAACATAACAACCTTTATCACTTCAAAGGATATTTACCATATGAAATAGTTGGGGCTTTCAAGACATAATCTAGCCCACAATATAGTCACATCTATGAAATAACCCAGATTACCTTGGTGGATTATAAAAAGCCTAGTTTATGTGGCCTCACTTAGCATACTCACGTACAATACATTCTGAGGTCCTAGTATCGTAAGCAAGGCTCTATGATGAAAAAAGCAGCCTCTCTCTGAAACGGATCGGAAGTAACATGTGGAAATACACAAAATACAATGGCAAATACCAAAGAAAATCCAATAACAAAAAAAATGAGATAAGAAATATAGTACAAGGATACATGAGCCGAGGAAAAACTAGAGGAAAAAAAATCTAGAAAGGGAGTCTGTAAGATTGATGCTCTAGTCAAATCAAAATCTCGCCCATAGTCCTGGCAGCCAGGGTAAAAAGGGAAACAGGAACATTCTAGAAGATTCATCTTCCACAAGAGAAAACAGAGCAACTCATTCAGGGAAGAAATGTGTTGGTTACTCAAGCATAGCCAAAACCTCCTAAATCTCTCTCTTCTTCACAAAGAAGCAGAGTGTATGCTACATTTAGAAGTTTAACACAATTGTATAAACTCAGTCCTGGACCACCTGGAGTCTTATGGACTGGGCAAGTGTTTTTCTCAGCATCTCTGACTTCTAAGGAGACTTGTGTTGGGTATAGAATCATTCCTTTATGCACCTCTTTTCCCTTCTCAGTGTAAATTCCTTCCTTGTACCATGATAATACCTTAGAACTAACATACAGTGCAACAGCAGAGCTTTGTCACGTTCGAGGGCATGACCTTAGGGTAGGAACCATGATATGAACATCAACTTTAATTTCATTCACTGAAATCACTCTTATCTTCACATATCTGGGAAGAACAGGGAGGCAACAGCCATATATCCAGTAACAGTCAATTGTCCAATTATTCACACCTGGTCCAAAGCATCCTATTGACTGTACTATCTCCATGACATTCTGTTCTTACCAGGTGAACGAATACTTCCAGTGTTGCAGGAGAACAGGCAGGTGTAGAGTGGTTAAATGGCTCACTCACGGGCCCTTAGCTAAAAAAGAACAAGTCAGGCAGAATTCAAAGCATGTGTCTAACCTATGTCCATGTCTCATCCTGTCAAGGAAGCTGTGCACCTCAGTGGGCTGAATTACATCCATTGTTCAACAAGACCAAGTACTGGAGGGCCATGTATTGCAACAGGCTTTGTCCTGGGAGAAGGAAGAGTGACACATAGGAGGAGCAAATCTCAGAACCAAGCCTTCTACCTCTTTAGAGAGTTCAGCCCAAGGGTCACCCAGCCTCAGGCCTATAACTCCACCTTTCCTGGCACCAAATCCTGCCCCACTCCTTCAGCATGAGACCAAGTCGGACCTTTGGTTCTAAATATATAGCACAGTCAAGATTGGCTGGACATTAGAAAACAAATGAAGGGGTATTCTGCCAACCCTACACACGTGACGACATTGACACCTTGCTGATGGAAACCGTCCTGGGCCCATTTGAACAGTATGGACAACTTGACCTGCACCACAGGTAGACTCAGCGCACGCATGTTAGAGTGAGCATCACCCCATGGCGAATTACTTATTTGCCTCCTCCCTGCCGAGGTTTTCAAGTGCAGAAACTTATACTCTCAACCCTTCTTCCCTCTTCCCAGCCCAAGGCCTGGGGTTTACCAGGCCTGAAATCAATGCTGAGGGGTCAGTCAGCAAATCTCAAGCTTGGTCTGTAGCTACCTGAGGGTGGGTATAGCAAACCGAAGGAATGGAAAATACCCCATGAAACTTCTTCCCGGCCTAATAAGGTATTAAGTCAAGGCATCAAAAAGGAATCCCATTAGAAGCGTCACCAAATCGTGAAGGGACGTGTTTATTACTCCGCAGGAAACCAGAACCAGGCAAAGGGCAGAAGTGCCAGCACACACCACGGTGCACAGGACAGGTCCCAGCAGCTTCTCAAGGAAATATGTGAAACATCCATCTGAGTCACATTATAGAAGGGCAAATTCTCCTCATTTCATAAATTAGTGAGATACTTCATTCTTTGAAAGCATCACAAGGCCACACGGCATTACAGAGTCAGTGGCACTGAAGCTGTTCATGCTTGCTTAAAATGTCCCTCTTGCTTTACTTGGTGAGAATTAGTAATATATCATAATCTCAATGAGAAGATAGTTTCCTACTCAAAGGACAAGGCAGACAGTGGCCAGGAATTACGGGGCTTTTGAGAAATCTACAATTTCACAGTCGGAGCTTTAAAATGTAAGCTATCAATAAATACCCCAGGCATCAAATTCACATATTAGTAAATACTTTCCATGTAGATTTTTTCTTCAATGTTACTCTTAAATTAAAAAAAAATTCACGAGGGAGAAAACACCAGAGAACTATGACAATCTGAATGTCTCAAGACTTCCTTTATTTAAGAACGACTGAGAAAATACAGGTCCACTTGTGAACCCAGAGTCCCCAAGCTGTTCTCACCTATGAACTAGAGCACAGGCGGCAGCTGCTCTTGGGGTCCTGGCACAGCTCCTCAGAACTCACCTCTAGCACCCACTGCATGAGGGAGGGAGGCCTTGTGCATGCACACACTTTGGTACCAACCTCCCATGTCTGTCT
This sequence comes from Ctenodactylus gundi, assembly GCA_004027205.1. Taxonomy (NCBI): domain Eukaryota; kingdom Metazoa; phylum Chordata; class Mammalia; order Rodentia; family Ctenodactylidae; genus Ctenodactylus; species Ctenodactylus gundi. The sequence goes on along the minus strand of PVKB01006363.1, from coordinate 8,288 downwards.
AGAGAGTCTTCCACCTGAGAGAGCAACCCCGAGCCAGCAACAGATGACAGCCATGGAATATGCTGGGCTGTTCTCTGCCCGCTAGGGTCTCCAGGAGCACTGAGCCCTAGTAGCTCCGGTGTGGTGACCTGTCTGAAGAATGCAAACTTTCAGTTTCCATTCTCCTTCCTGTCTCACTTTCACCACAAGTATCACTTATTCCTCCAGTTTTTCTTGGGATCACCTCCTAATTTGTTCATTCTGAATAAGGATGCTAATACTCTGGATGGTCAACATTGGTTCTGGAGGGTGTGGTAGGATGAAAATGTTTTACTTAACATCAATCCCAGAAACACACACAGTTCACATAGATAGACATGGTGTGCCTGTGGCTTGCAAAGCTCCCAGGTGGATGATCAGAGAGAAAAGACCAAAAATAAAACTCAAAGGAAAGATAATGAAACAAGATTGCACAGCCTTGTGTCCAAAGAACAGCCTGCACTGAGCTTCACCGCCTGGGTTTCTAGGAGACACAGAGACCAAAGTACAAGTCAGCGTCCTGCCACAGCACGCCCGGGCACCACTGCATTTAACCCTTTCAACTGTCTGGAAGACAGGAATGTCAGGAAGCTGAGGCTACAGGAAGCAAAATGATTTACGAAGAGACTAAAGAGTAAGTTAGGGGAAGGCTCAAGGTGAGAACCATGACTTCCTGGTAGCTCCATCTGTGGCCCCCTGGGCTCTTGGCTTACCTTAGGAGAACCACAAACAATGCTTCCCCAAGGGCGCAAAGAAATCACCAAAAAATGTCAGGATGGTTATCAAGTAACGTAAGTCTGATACTCACAAATAGAATAAAGAGAAGTGTTGCCCACGAAAATATAAACAACCTGAGCCCCTACTCACACAATGGGCATGGACACCCCAGCTCAGCGGGACTCAACAGCGGTCACAGACTATGCCCTTGGTGGAGGGCTGGGTTAGAGGAAGGAGTCGAGAAAAGAAGATCTCAGCACTTGGATGTCAGCAGGAAGAGAAATCTCCTTAGCAACGGCCCTGGGCCCCGGGCACGGATGCCCCATGGGTCAGCCTGCACCTGCCTTCCTCATTCCTTTGCTCTTTCAGAAGCGACCCACAGGAACCCAGAAGAAAGCACAGCCGTGAGCAATAACCTATCCTGCTCTTAAAAGAGACACTGTGAACAAAACAGCCTTTCCGGCATGAAGTGAAAGATCTCATCAAACTAAACCACAGTTGGGCTAGGATTCGTTTCAACACTAAGAGAGCTCAAACTTGAGGAAAGAGGCCTCACATGAGACGGTTCCATTGGCAAACAGAGCTGAGGGCCACCAGGGAGGCCGCCTGGCCTGTAGACCTGCTCCATGCCCTGCCCTGGTCAGCAGGGGGATGCTGGGCCAGTTCCTGCCTGCTTGGGTCTCAGTGTTCTCTCCTGAGCAGTGTCTGCCACCTTTGACAACCTCTGAATTCTACAGACTGCCAAGAGCCTCCTTCCATACAGAGCCCAACATCCCATACACCTTAAGCAACTGTGATCTGAGTAGGTAAGATGTGCTGGTTATGTGCGACCTGGACGGGGCAAATCCTGGGACTGGACCTGAAAGGGCTGGGTTACTTGGGCAGGACCCAAAGGGTGTATGTTAGCTCTGCCTTCCGTCCCTCCCTTCGCTTCTGTCTGCCATTCCGTGGACACTGCTACCACCATGTGCTTCTGCCAATGCCAGCCATCCATAAATGGACTGAGATGTTCTGAAACTGTGAACTAAATAAATCTTTCCTTTCTTATGTCACGGATGTCAGGTATTGACTCACAGTTACAAAACAGTAACTAAGACAAGGTGCCTCTTTGATCGTTTTATATGTTTAAGAAAACGCAACCTCTGGGTGCTGGCCTCTCTGTAGCTCTAAGCTCTCTCTCACATGCATCTTGGGGATTCTTACACTAACCCCAGAGAATGCTCAATTTGCAGACTGGGTGACTAAGGAATGTGTCCAAACATACAGTATAAGCAGTACCTCCCGAAAGTTCATTCAATGCACTGCGAGCATGCCCAGAGCTGCCCAAGGTTGCCCAAGCCAGGACCACAGAGCACAGCCCCCTAAAAAAGGGATTTTACTCAAAAAGAAACGTGATGACTGATTCGGAAGTGTGATTTTCTCTTGCTTCTCCATGCCCCAGCAATGAGAAGATTAAACAGATCTTGTTTGCATTCTGCAAAATCTCACAACCCAGACAAAGGAGAAAAAGGGAAGATGGCCTTGACCTTTGGAAAAACACCACAGGCCTATCGTTGACTTGGGAACCTGGAAAATGTTTATGGAATTTTAAAAACAGGGTCAGATGTGTAGCTCACAGATGAAGGCTTGCCTAGCCTGAGCAAGATCCTGGGTTTGGTCACACTTAAGGACGGGGCTTTCGAGAGTGCTAATTTAGCATTAACGTGACTGCCCCAAGCACTCAGTTCTCTAAGTATAAGACCAGGCACCAACTGGACAAATGAGATATTCCATCGCACCGTTCACTGCTGAGGCCCCTTCAAAGATGTCGCTGTTGGTATTGCACAGGAGAGCCTAACGGCACCTTCTGCATTAGCTGACTTCACTCCATATGCCAAACATCTAATACAATAAACTTCTGAAGAGAAAAGATTCACTTCGATTCAGTTTGCAGCTTCTTCCAGTCCACACTCAACTGTCCCTTTGGCTTGAGCCTCTGGCAAGGCAGTGGCTCACAGCATAACTGCCACCCACCTCGTGGCAGGGAGCAAAGCAGAAGACCGCAGCGCCGCCGTCCTCCTCAGGGTCATGCTCCTCAGGGACCCGGAGCGCCCCACTAGGCTCCACCTCTTAAGCGTTCTCCAGCTTCTCGAGAACACCACTCCAAGTGTCAAACCCTCAACATAAGAGACTTAGGGGACATTGTAGATACAAACTAGGACGTCTCCTCTTGGCTCCTCTACTTCATTCCATCATGGCATTTGCTAGACTGTTTAAGCTTGCTCGTTTCAAGTTAGGGTTCATTTCCCCAGGCACTCCTTGAGGACCCAGCCTGTGAAGGAGCAAAGTGAACACTCCCGGCTGTATCTTCTCGTTGTGCATTTGTTATTTCCTGAGCAAAGCCGAGGCTTAGAGGGGCTTGGTAACAGGATCCGTAACCACAGTCCGGATCTCCATCAGCCCTGGCCACCGACTAACAGTGGTCCGTGGCCTTGGAAGAACCAGGCTCCTAGGGACAATGAGCAGCAAAGGGGAGTGAGCATCAAGTGAAGCTCCGCCTCCTGCAGCATGAGCCTATCATCAGGTTCTAATGGCACTGCTGACTGACAGGAGGCGGAGCTTCTTCACTCCTGCTCCCTCCTGCTGCTGCTGCTTGCCCTTCCAAAGTCATCTTTCAGCAGCCTACTGTGTAACAAGTACAGCCCCCTCCATGCATGGGAGAATGGCCCTCAACTAAACTGATCCCTGGTGTCAGAAAGGTAGGGGACCACAGATATAAGAAGACTGCCTGGCCCAGCCAACCGTGCTCAGCCAGCCTCGCACTGGAATCATCTGACAATCCCCATCATCAGTATCCATGATTGGGCATGGTGTGTTGGCTTCTAGTTTCATTTTAACCCTTTTATTTAGAAAAATTAAAGCTCAAAGAGTCACATAATACACGTCCTTTTACCAACGACTATCACGCTTGCCACTTTTGCTTCTCTCTCTTTCTCCCCCCTCCGCCGGGTGTGTGTGCTGCACACGCATAGACACACACGCAGTTACATTCTCAAAGCCATCTGAAAGTCGCAGATATTGCCACTAATTCCTGCACATGCCTCTCTTCAAAAAACAGAGCAAAAGAAGAACAATAAAAAATACATCCACCTACATAACCACAATGCAATTATCACACCCGAGAAATTAAATTCTGATACCACAATGTTATCTAACTTTGTATCCATGTTCAAATTTCTTAATTATCCTCATAATAATATCCTGCATTGCCACTTTTTTACAATCCAAGAGCCAAGAAAGGACCAGCCATGACATCTAGCCATCACCTCTCTTTGGCCTCCACTCATGTCGGCCTTTTTTATCAGTTGGTTGGTTGGTTCATGACACAGACCTGTTGGAAAAAACTGTGCCACACGCTCTTGCATAAGATGTCTCAAAGTTTGAATTTGTTTATTTCTTCATGATCAGATTCAGGACATCTGGGCCACCAAGGCAGGTACATTGCGCATAACCACTTGACTACGGCAGTATGATGGACGAGTGAATGCATCTCACCATCTACAATTTGATAGCTTGAATTTGGCTGGGGGCTGTCGCAGTCCTCTCTCCTATGGAAGTGTTCTGTCTACATCAGGCATGTCTGGGTTGTGGCATGTTGATGGCTTTGTCCCTTGTTTTTCTTGAGTGAAGATAATTTGCAGCTACACATATAAAATTTACAATATAGTTAATAGATATAAGTAATAAAACTTCTTTGGGGACTTTTTTATTGTAACAATAAAACAGGGATTTAAAAAAACAAAGCCTGCCAGCTTCAGACAGGACATGCCAGCCTACATGCTTTTTCTGGACATGCAAGTTTGAGACTTCCTGATCCTCCAAGCGCAGTCTGCAGACCAGCGCTGCAGATACCTCCAAGAACTTGTCAGAAATGCAACTAGAACCCCTGGCCCAGGAGAGGGTCATTTCTGTCCTCCCTTGCTACCTTCTACTTCTTGCAACCACAACGTGGTAAAGAGAGCACCACGCAGGGGCGGTCCCTGCTCTGCCACTGTAGTAGCGCCAAGTGCCTGGGCAAATTACCTCACTTCCTAGAACCTCAGATCCATTTGTAAAGACACCGCTCAACGTCCCTGCTCACCCTCCCCACCAGCCATGGAGGACCACTTGCTGTGAGTCCATTTCCTAGACCGCGAAGTATGGTGTGCCTATAGTCATGGTTCCAGCATGGGGCCTCAAGACTGCCTGGAGATCTGGCAACCCCGAGGCTGCTGGTGTCAACCGTTGCTTGGCTCCTCTATTCTTCTTGAGTGGTGTGACAGTGTCAGAAAGAAAACAGCCAGGAGGAAGGTACAGGGTCAGGAGAGGAAGAGAAAAACAAAATGAGATTATACCAAAGCAGAGTAGGCACGGATTTCATAAGAAGGTGGCAGATTAGATATGGCCAAGAGGAGAAGCAAAAGACAAAATATTCACTGAACACCCATAATGCCATATCTCAGTATGTTTTTATCCATCTGCACCCCAATAAAATCCCCATGCTAAGTCCTCTCTGGGCAGGCCCTTTACTCTCAGGGCAGCTACTCAGTCCTACAGAGGAATACCCTGTCTTGTCAGACGTCCCCAGAGTCAGCCCACCTCAGAAAGCAATATTTCATACAATCATGTCCCCATGGTTGGTTTGTCAACAGGCAAATGAGTGATCCTACCTAGCTGGCTGCAGAGAGATGGCTACGGCAGAGGGACATCTATACAGTGGCAAGGCAGCAACAATGCCAAGGTAAAGCCAGCATCTCCCCACAACAGATTAGAAAGAGGGGAGTCTCTGAACTGTGGGACAGTCACAGTGTTAGGTAAGGATGATGTCTAAGAAGACCCTTATTCAGAATCAACTATTTACTGATCATCAAGTTTCTGATGCTGGGCTCATTCCCATTCCTGTCTACTACTTCTTATCGCCCTAGAAGCCACTCTTGAACAGAGCAGCGTTACCACCACCAACTTCAAGGTCATCCTGACTTGGTTCCTGCAAAATCAGAGAGACTACCGCCAAGTCCAGATGTGAACTCCAAGCCCCACGCACTCTCTATTATGTCAGAACTTCCTTCAGCTGCAGGAGGAAACAGCAGAGCTGAGGTCAGCCTCACTGAGTTGCAGTTCCATCTCCCACCCTCTTCCTCTCCCATTGCCCAAGATTCCCAAGGGCCACTGTCCTAATTAAAGTCCTCATCATGCTGACTTGTCTACTCCCGGTTAGGATAACAATAGAGCTGTTACAGCAGAGTCTTGATTAACCACATTCCTAAAAGAATTCTTCCATGCATCCATGCAGCAAATGCTCACTTAGTACCCACCATGGGCCCTGCAGGCTCCTGGGCATTCACTGAAGGTGCTATAAAAGAATACACTCCCCTCCCTTGAGAAGCTCTGGGCTCCCGGGGACAGTTAGGCCCATGAAATAAGCAACATTAGACAGCTAGGGAGTGGCAGAGGTAGGGTAAGTCTAGACCAGCCCGGAAAGGCTCTCTGGAGTCAGAGACCCCAGAGCTGGGCCAAAGCAAAGGTGCACAGACAGGGGAGAGTCGGAGATGTGACCAAGGCAAAGGGAGCCAGAGGGAAGGTGTGACTGATTTCCATACTTCCTGTAATCTCTCTTTAGGGAGGAGAAAATCATCTTACCTAGTGTCTGCATCATCTAAGACAGAAAAAGTATGCACTAGATTGTAAGCCCATGGTCAGCCCAAATCTTTGCCCCCATTGGCCATTAACCACATTCCCGAGCAGGACAATGGATGTTTTGAAATAAGAGCCTCAGTGCCTCACACACACACACACACACAAAAAAAAAACAAACACAAAAACAAAAACAAAAAACCAAAAACCAAAACAAAACACTGATTCATCAATGAAAAGATTCAGTTATGGTCACTTGACTGGCTCTCCTCTGAGCTGGAGGAAGGATGCAGGATGTGCCTACTTACAACAGGAGCTCAGACCTATCCTAAGGTGAATTTCCTATATGACTCTCACTTTATCAGAATCCACAGTCCCAGCCCATATTCAGCCCAATCCACATCTTCTTAATGCTGTGTTTACCTAGATTCTGAACAGCCCCTGCTTTAACTCAAAATCCCCAATTACTGCTATTTGCCAACGAGGCACTAAGGAAGGAAGGTAGAGGTGTCACTAGGGCCCCTGTGTTACCAGTGGGGAAAGGAGCACCCAGCAACACTAGCCAAATGCCACTGTGCTCCAACCCTTGGCAGAGGGACCTGGGCTCAGCTGCACAGCTGACTCACCGCACTCAGATGTGAGCTCCAGGAACAGGCTCTTAGACAAGCGATCTATGAAACGGAAAGGATAACTATCTCATAAGATCCTGTGAGAAGTCAGCAAAATAAATAAACATAAGAGTGTAAGCATATGAGTGTGCCTGGCAGGGTATCCGGTTCTTCTCTTTCACAATGTTAAATTTCCCTAGGTCCTGTCTGGAAACCAAAGTGACAGGCTTTGGCATTTTTAAACCTGCTTCCAGGTAAAAGAATAATTCTACAGAATACCATAAAGAATCTGTCATCGACAGATCTTAGCTGTCCTTCCCCTCAATGGGCAAGGTGGGGCTCTGGGCGCAGGCTAGGAAAAATGGGGGGAGAAAGACGAAGCCCTGAAGTTTCAATGGAAACCCAGGTTTGGGAAGCAGCCACTACAAACCTCATCTAGGTGCAGAAGGGTGTGGGAATCCGCGTGTGTTTACATGCACCCAAGCAATTTGCCGTATTTTTTTTCTACCACATATTCCAGCATTCATTTCACTTCAATTTATGAACGTATTTTCAATCTCCTTTAACCACGTGAAAGCCTGACAATTGCTAAGCTCTCTCTCCGGCCAGACCTTTCCAACACCAGCGAAAACACATGCACACAGACATCCAAGGTTTGACCGCATAAAATGCACGTTTCTGGAAGGACGTCCCCAGCCCCGCCTCCCGCCGGTGCCCCTGCTTCCTCGGAGGCAGCCTCTGCAGGCTTCCGTCATCTCTGGAAGAAACCTGTTGCTGATACCGAGGTCCCGTGTGCAGGCCCCCACCTGGTGGCCAAAGCAGGAAGAGCGCTTCCCGCCGTGGAAGACTGCTGGGCGTGTTAACCAACTCCTTCAAGGTTCCCTGAGCCCTGAGCCCCTGGTCCGCCTTGGGTCAGCTGGGGGAGGACAGGGATAAGAATCCATGTTTAAGCACAAGGACGGCCAGTCAGGCCATGGCCATCCCCTGCCCCAAACACTGGTAGCCAAAAAGCATCCTAAAAAGCAGCCATTAAGATGGCCAAGCCACGGCCAGGAGGAGGTGGCAGCTGTATGTGCTATTCCAGCCCCTACGTGCACGGTGGCCAGGCGGAGGTGGCTGCTATTCCAGCCCCTACGTGCACGGTGGCAGCCGGAACCTCCAGTCCTGGCGCTGGTGAGGAGCCCGGGCTGCCACCCTCTCTCTCCAAATCTTAGGTGGATTTCCTACCCCCAGGGTCAGGCACGGAAGGAAGGCCACCTTCCTGCCGGCCACATATTTACTTCCAGTCTAACC
>PVKB01006362.1:0-64796 GCA_004027205.1 Ctenodactylus gundi | reverse complement strand
AGAAGGTAACGCATGTGTCAATTAGCTAACTTGAGCAGTTCTACAAACTACACGTATTTCAAAGCACCGTGTTATCCATGATAAATACATACCGTTGTTATTTGTCAATTGAACTCATCAGAATAAAATGAACTCTATCCTATGTACATTTTGGAAAATAATTTAACTAGTAGTTGGTCTGAACATCAGGCAAAGTTTTCAGAAATATTAGTGGACACAGTATGTATCAGGTAAGGCCACCTGTATGATATATTTTCCAACTGAGTTCCTTAATAATAAGCCAATTACAGACTAGCAAAGTCTACTTTCACATTAGCGTGTTGTTGAATCCTTATCAAAAATTTGACCTTATGTGGACAGGAACAATCTCCATCCCAACCTGGTGTTCCAGGGGTGCTTCTGGGCAGTGAACACCATGAGCTTCTTCGTGTTTCTTGCTCATGCGTAGCAAGAAACAATGTATGGCCACTCATTCTTTTTATATCTTTCTGAGCCTGGATTGTCTTGTCAGGTATCTTACTAGGTCAGTACTTCAGCCCTATTTATCAGGTATCTTATCTTAACAGGATAATACTTCAGCAGTTATTTATAAGTGATAAAACCACTGAGTCCATGACTTCTTAGCATTGCAAATAAATTTTCGTGTGTTAGAGTGGAAACTTGTCAGTATATTGGCTGTGTCCTAGGACCTCATGCCTCTGTCGTCATGGCACATAATACCACTTCTAGGCTTGGCCTCACCTTAGCCTCCCAGGATTAAAGTGATTTAATACTTGGAAAGTGCTTAGACAAGTGTCAACATATCATGAGTATACAATAAATATTGATTACTAGAGATGTTGCAATGTGACAGGAATCAAAAATTGTTGAAAGTTCTTGCTAAGGAATGTCCTAAATTATGCAAAATGAACTTATGAGTATTCAGTGACCTAAAGTGGTCACTAATGAAGGCTTCTCAGAAATCTGATTTGTACTATGAGCAATGACTCTGGGTCTCAACAGAATTGTAGGCATGCAAAGGAGACTGTTAGAGTAAGTCAGTTGAATATGCTTGTGTTGTTTAGTTTTTGGGGGATGGGAGAGGAGAGGGTATGAAGAATTACTTTTTGAATCCTAGAACTCTATTGTTAGGCTCTTATAAAATATCTGGTTTTGTGAGGGTCCTACAAAATCAGGAGAATATCCAAATCACTGTGAACTGTGCTGGGTTTGTTAACATGATTCCTTCGTGAAGCCACTGTAACAGTTTATCCATGCCTTCCATCTCCATTTGTGTCCCATGTGTGTCAGGCACTTGCAAGGTTCTGGAGATTGAAAATTGACTTAGTTCACAGACACACTTCAGTGCCGCTGCATGGTTAGACAGAAATCTAAGGGAGTGGGGGGAAGGCAAGACTCCCGTGTGGACGATTTGATTTGACCAAGCCCAGGTAAAGTATGGGCAGCCTGAGGGAAGTATGCGGAAGGATCTGACATTTGAGCAGGACCTTTAAAAAGACAATATTTTGCCCTGCAGGAAAGAGGGGAAGGTTATTACAGGTGGTGATAAATAGTGATGCACAGTCACGAAGTGATGTGTCTCTGTGATCTGGGGATGACTTCCATAAATTCATCAAGTGTGTGGGGACAGCAGGGAGGAAGATAAGCTTTAGGCTCTAAAAGTGTTTTCTTGGGCTATATATTAAAATTTGGACTTGGGTCCTCAGGGAGTGAGTCCTTGCTTGGGAAAACAGAGGAAGTCACCTACTTAGAAAAATAAAGGACTTGCCTGGCAGAGTGTACCTCTCTCATCTGACTTTCTCTGCTCTAGTGAGTTCTTCCTCTACCTCCTCTCCATGGGGAAGCTCACCAGGTCCATTGTTTTTCAAATTGCAGTCTTCAGATTCATTGTAAGTCTGAACGGGTAAAAATTGGAAGAGAGGAAGGAGGTCCATTAACTACTTCAATTGGCTTAAGTAAGTTACGCATTGACTATAACTTTGTAGTGGAAACCACAGGACCCTTGCTTTAGTTAAGACTTTCAGTAAGGGCCCTGGCTACCAACCTTGAGGAAGTCTTCCTCTTGTAAGAGTTATGTGTGTGCACTTTCGAGGAAGAAGACATCCTCTGCCATGAGCACCAGCTCTCGCTTACTCATGAGCTATGTCATTTGGGGCAATTTTTAATGCCTTCAAGTCTTGATTTCATGTTAACCGATAGAGTTCATTTTATAGCTGCGTCTCATTCTGTAAGTGCAGTGTGGCCTACCTGTAGAAATTAGAAATGTTGTGAAGTAAGCCGTAATTTTTAGCCACCCGTCAGCTTCACTAGACATGCTTGGGTCTGCCTACTTAGGGTCCCTCACTGAGGGTGTTGTAAAGCTTCTAGCATCCAGAAGGCCGCATTCTTGGCACTCTAGCTCACTACTCTCTCAGCCAATGGATCTGTTTTTGATCTTCTGAGATCCAGTCGATCTGCTTTTGCCAGTGCTTTGGAAGTAGGTTTTCTGAGGCTGGCCTCCTGTCTCCATCTTTCAGAGTCCCCAGGGAAACACTCTCAGTGCTGTTTCCCACCCAGCTCATTAGTCAACTTCGGGACGTCAAAAGACATGCTCTCCGAAGTTCACTGTTTTCTATAGCTGACACGTACACAAATGTGTTCAATGTACACCTCCTCTGCTTCATCCTTGCTTTGGAAGCCCTAATGGAGACTCAGTGGATTCATGCTTTTTAGTGTAGACTGTCTATTAGAACTGACACAAAGGCTGAGCAAAGAGGTGGAAGCTATGGATGGCGTTTAATGTTCCAATCATGTGGCAAGTCTAAAAATGACCTCAAAATTAGTGATGTGCTGCAAACGGCCTTTTCATATACAGCAAGTCCTTCTTGAAAGTGGTTTTAATTTTACCGCTCTTTAATTGAGTGGGCTCAGGAACATATAATCATGGACAGCACATATCCAGGACTGTTTCTTGTACAGTACTGGGCAAACAGAAAATGATTCGCCTTGGATAATTGCCAGTGTTCTTTACTGTTCATGTGCCGTTTCCAAACGTCCAGAGCTGGAAAAACTTTTAAAAAGTCAGGAAATCTCTCCTGAAAAAGCTTTCTTGGGCAGATTTCTGGCAGAAAATGCTTCCTGTTACATAGGAAATGCTTTTAAGCTTAGCCTCATGTATAGCACTTTAGCTTGCCCAGTCTCTAAGCTATGAATTTTGTGTGGTTACTTGTAACAGATAATAAAAAGCAATACAAACAACCTTAACAACAAAACAGTGACTTGAAGACATTAGGATTTTATTTCTCTGTCCTATAAAATATATTCTGAGCTGGGCACTCGAGGCTGGTATCGCAGCTCCTCCATGCTACTAAAGATGTAAGGATTTTATAGTTTTTGGCCTATGATCTATAAGAGCTTGACTCTTAAACCGACGTGATCTCAGGAGGACTGTTGAAATGCAAACACTCATGTCCACGTTCAGACATGACAAGTTGAATGAGGAAAAAGCAAAATGGTGTGCCAATCCTTGTTTTAAGAGATTTTCCAGGAATTCTGTGTCACTTCTACTTATATCCCATCTATCATTATCCTCTCACATAACATCACTAAGCTACAAGGTAGGGTGAGGAAGATTTAAATGGAACTATATCTTCTTTCAATAAAAGTTGGCATCTGACCATGAGGAGAGGGGCCTATTGAGTTGGCAAGTAGCCGTGCCCTACACATCTCCCTTCAATCTTAGGTTGACTTCTTACTCTTAAAGAGTCTTGAGAGAAAAATGGACATATTAATCAACCTTACATCTGTAAGAAGATCTCAAATATTTTATAATAATGAGTAGCTTATAACCATACTGAAGTCTACAGCCACACATTTGCGAAGGCCTGTACCAGTTTCACTATCCTCTAAATATCTGTAATCCTAAATCTATGGGGCCTCATTCAGTTATTTTCCTGCAGTTCAGTGGAGGTTTCATGATATTCTTACTTTAAGGAAGAAGATTCTTATATCTTCTTATATCTTCTTTTGGATGAGAAGATTTATGCAACCTCTAGGTTCCAACAGATTGGCTGAAAGAGCTCGTGGCTTTCTGTACAGGCTATTATGAGTTGGGTGGGGGGTGGGGAACGTGTCGTGTGATGGAACCAGCAGGACAATGTAGTGCAGTGTTTCTCAGTTATCCCTCCTAGTGACATTGTTTCTTCCAATGAGATCATACTGAGGATCTTCAACTATGTGAAAGAGATGAAATGCTAACTCTCTCTATTTGGAACAATAATAGGCAACCCCTCCACTCTCATTACCTCTTCCTTATCACAGTCATGATCCTTTGGGGGCTTATATGGAATGCTAAGAGCTATATGCAGAAAAGTCAGAGAGTACAACTTTGCTAAATTCAGGCTTTTCTCTGATACTGTCAGGCTCTGTGACTTTGGGTAAATTAATTGCCTTGTCTGGGTTCTGGATTTTTGATGGAAAAGACAGAGTGGATAAGAAGAACCTCAAAGCCTGTCTAGCTCAGGTTTATAAGACTTTCTGGAGATGATGGTAGGTGGTCAGCTTCTCACAATGAGTACTGTCTACTTTTTTTCTCATCAAAATGCATACATGCAATAAATAAATAAGTGCTTTAATTAACGAAACCAAAAGTGAATTATTAACCGAGACAAAATACTAAGAAATAAGATTATTTTCTCTTAAACATTTTCTTGCTCAAAGGGAAAACCTGAAAGAAAGCCCTAGTGGAGTTTTAAATCACATTACAGAGCTTACCATTCTGAGCTCTCCAGAAGGAAGTGTAGGCAGATGAAAACTGGTACTTTCAGAGCATCTATTATCCACAAAGTACTGTGATAGCTGGTCCCCTTATTTTATTTAAAGTTTAAAAGCTCACCAGAAGAGATATTGTTTCTTCCATTAATAGGAACCTGGATCAAGTTTGTTCTGGATTTGAGTTTGTATCTGCTTTCAATAATGTTTTCATTGATTGAACTGTGCCTGGGGCTGGCCATTCTACTAAAAACTCAGAATCCCAAACCAAAGGAAGCCTTGGGCTATCCTCGGACCTTTAATAACTTCTACCTTTGAAGCCAGTTATTTTTTTAATACCAATAGTTTTCAGTTTTATTATTCAATAGAATCATTTGAGGAGGAGTTTGATTAAAATTCCTCCTTCGGTTCCACGCTCCACAGACCTTCAGTTGTCAGATCTGTAGTAGATTGCGGACATTTGCACATCGCTGCTCAGATGACTGTCCGCCAGCAAAGTGAGGGGACCACGGCTCTATATCTATCAGTCATTTGATGAGCATTTGCCTTCTTAATCAAGTGGCAGGTCCTGGCTTAGGTGAGCAATGGGCCATTTTTGTTTTGGAATACTTGACATATGAAAGTCGTTTTCAAAAATGTTTGCAAGGAAAGCAAGCTAACAAGCAGGGAAGAATGAACTTACTTTGAATTGAAGCCTGGAAGTCACCAACACCATGAGAAACAGACCCCTACCAGCAAGAGGTCACTCGGAAAGAGACATTCTCACAGACGTTACAGGGTTCTGAGGAGATGGCCAAGAAGCAGTGCTGCCCCCTCCTACTCTTATTTAGCCCAAGAATTTCACACCTGCTTCTTATGCCCAAGAACTTCACACCTGGTTGTCCTGTCTCACTCACCGACTCTACCACCACTAGTGTAAGTTGCTCATCGCCCAGATCCTGGTCTACTGCTCACTTCTGTCCTTCCGGTGCCAACTGGCCCTGGCACAAAATGAAGGGAGTGAAAAAAAGAATGATGGGAGTTCTGAGGCTCAGTAGGAAGGAGTGAGACTGGAGAGGATACAGGCGAGTCTGAAGTATCTCAGGGCTCAATGCAAAATGCTAACTTGCTCCAACACTTAATTAGCTATTTTTTTATTAAGTGTCCAAGCCTCCTTCATTTAATGGGTGTTGTGCTGCTTTTATCTCAAGAAAGATGGCAGAAGTTTGTGTCTTTTGGCTTTGATCACATTATTTCTGGGTTTTGTTACTTAATAAGGCAGAAGTTTAAATTAACATCATTCTCCATAGCCTGTTTTTGGGTTAGCTGTACAGTACGGAGTGGTTTTTGGCAATATTTCAATGAAGGAAAGAAAAGGAAAGCTGTGTTTGGGAGCTGTAGGGGGGAAGCAGGGAAAACCATTTACCTGAGCCCCTGGGGCCACATCTGCTTCCCAGAAAAGATCCCAGAATCAAATCAAGTCACCTGACCCTGGAGAGGCCTGTCTCAGGGTCAGGTAGATGGAAGACTGAGCTTCCAGTCACCGAGAGGGCAAAGAGGAAGGCGGGAGGGTGAGCTCACAGGCTTTTCTGTTGTGTTCCTCCACTTTACAGCTGGGGTCAGACATATCAGACTGAGCAAAAGCTACCTCCTCGGGTCTCCCTTCAAACTCGAAAGTACCTGGGCTGGGGTCCGAGGTTCGTGCCAACAGGATGTGCATTTCTTTCCTTCTTCTCTTCCTTCTCCATTCGCTCAATTCAGTAATAGCCTGATGGTTTACGGAACACAGTAACGCTTGCTTGCTGCATGCTTGGATCACTGTAGGCAAAGGTTTGTGGCTCTATTAATTGGCTTCAGAGAAAACATAGCTCTCACTTAAACTGTTTGAATACCTCTTGTTGAATCATACGCTTGAGTCAAGTGTTATTAATTCAAGAATCAAAATGCCTTTTGTCCGTATCAGATACACGTTGCCATAGCAAGTATGGTACAGTTTAAACGACAGCAACTCATTGAAGCCAATGGACAAAGCAGAACCAGTTTTGCCTCTACAGAAGCCCCGGTGCTGCATTAAATGCCATACGGCTAGTCTGTGGTATGGCCACATGACCCATGCACTGATGCAGGAAACCTAGGGTTCACCGATGCCAGCGTGGGCTGGGGAGGAGCCTTTACCATAGTTGGGTTTTATCAAATGTCAGCAGTCAGTGGAACATCTGGCTTTAATCCTGATAGAAACTGTTGGATCTTGGCTCTTCTCCGGCCTTGCGTATTTTCCATCCTCTGTATCAGCACTTGTTGTCCGTGATTTGATGAAGTTAAATCGACTGCATTTGATTCTTTGAGCATAAGAAATAGTGGAGAGTGCTTGCTCCCCTCTCTTGGTCTTTTTCTGAGCATTGCAGAATAAGTTTGCAATCGACTTATTTGGGTCATGAGCCCCAAAAGGAGGCAAAGGGAAGAGGAATGAGCAGAGAAATCTCCCAAAGCCACATCTCAGACATGCACGCTCTTGCTCAACAGTCAGAGCCGGCATATTTCAGCTGCTGCGAGGGTAATGTCACGGAACCGGTGCCCAGTGCCCGTCCTTGCTGCTTTGATTGAAATGGGGAGGGGGAGAAGAGGAGGAGGATGTCGAGAGAGGCCCGGGACTGAAATGAGCTTGCAGGGCCTTTTGATGTCAGCTTTTCCCAGAGGACCTTGTCAATCTCACTGACCCTCTCCCAATCCAGTTCATAGTGTTGGGCACAACTGGAGATCATGGTGCAGAAAATGACAGGACCCGAGTGAGGATGGAGATTGAATTCACACCTCATCACGTCCCAAAAGGGGCAATTTCTCAAGGTCAGTGTTTAGGTGAATTAAAGGAACCGAGTTTGGCAGAGGGCCCCGTGCTCAGCCCTCGGCAGGCCGTCCACCCAGCTGCTGCTCTTTGTGTGCTGCTGCTTCTCACGTGAGAGAGCACAGGCACATGCGCAGACCCGCGCCTCTGGAGAGAGCAACTGAGGGCCTCCAAGCAGGCTGGCACGTTTGGGTGCTCATCTGTGTTTGTTAACGATGCCCTCATGACGTCTGAGAGGGGAAAACGGAAAGAGTGATAGTAAATGTGTCAGTGACAGGAAAATAGCCCCAAGAAGGACCAAATTATTTTCATCTGCGTGTGAGAGATTTCCTCTGTAATTTACCTACGTGTCGACGTGAGACCTGTGCACCGACTGTCCCCTCTGGCAGCTGTGAGTAGGTTTCTGGGGAGCACCGGCATCTAATGAGGGGGTTGGGGGTGGACTGACGTCCGACTGCCATCCAGGAACGTGCATCTTGGTCGTGAAGGAGACCCTGAGTGGCAGGGCTCAGTGTTATTCAGACCAACTCTTTATCTCTGGGGTGCGGCTATGGAAGTCCTGAGAATTAGGGAGAGTTTTCCCATGCGGGTAGCCTGTCCAGCGGAGGCTGGGCTCCAGCTCCTTACGTGGCCTTTGACAAGAGCATGAGAAGTGATTCTTGTCATTTCCAGTGGGCCTTGTCTGGCCAGTTAAAATTCCCTGCTTACATTCTATTACAGTCACTCAAACTGTCGTTTGTTAAATATTCTACCACATTTCTGGTGCCATTCAGCTGAGGAACAGGGGAGAACAATGTCTAGCATACAGAATGTAACATAAACAGATTTATCACTGTGCAGTGGCATTAGTATTCTTATTACATTACGAGAGACGAAATGGAGGCACAGAGAAATCACTAAAAATGTCCTGTGAACACAAAGGAGCAAAGGTTGGGACACGTTCCTGGGATGCATGTATGCCCCTGTCTTTAAAGAGTAGTCTATGTTTGTTTGTATTTGTGGTAGTAGACATTGAATCCAGGGTCTGTCCAATGCTAGGCAAGCACTCTACCACTGAGCTATAACCCCAGCCCTTTAAAACTTAATTTTTATTTATTTTAGAGATGGGATCTTTCTAAGTTGCCCATGCTAGCCTTGGAACTTGCCACACTCCTGAGGGTGGTTAGGATTTTGATGATAAGAAATTTGATGAAAAGAAATTTTACTCCATTTTGAAAAAGAGCATGAAGGATAATATTATGGGTTATGGAATGCCACCTTAATAAACATTTGTATTTTTGTGCCATTTGTCTTTTGAAGTAAGGATTTCAGGCCTATACTTTTTCCAGGATCCCTGGCAGATCCGGCCCAAAGAAGTTGAAGTTTATTTTCCTGAAAGTTTGTTCTTGTTCTATGTATGCACTTTTTCTGCCTTGGAAGAGAAACTAAATAAATTACAGTAAACTAAGTTTTGGGCATATATTGATGAATATATTGTGCAATTCTAGTGCAATAACCAAGAAAACAAAGGTCAACAAGAAGATTGGGGTGAGGGAAGAAATATTTATGAGATTGAGAGGTTGGAGCTGTGAAAGATAAATACTACCACAGTAGCTAAGTTGAATTTCAAGGCATTTAGTAGAACTTTTGAGCAAGGGAAAAGCAACAGAGAAGAAAGCTTGGCGCCTTCTTCCTGACTCCACTGGATGCCACCCCACGACTCACACATGCATGTCCACCTGTCATCTGCAACTTCCAGCCATGGTGAGGACTCCGTGATTCCCTTTCTATGTTCCGACACAAAAAGATAATATGAAAAGGATGAACAAATTCATTTAAAAAGTTTGAGTTCCTTTTATATTACATGTGTCATATAAAATTAGACCATAGTCTAATGTTTCATAAACCTAGTCGTTCTATGGTCAGAAAGCTTGGGCAACACAACACCTTGCTATAGGCTAAATGTTTGTGTTCCTACAAAATGCGTGTGTTGAGCTCCAAGACTCAGTGTGCTAGTTTTAGGAGATGGGGAGTTTTAGAGGTAATTGGGTTCAGCTGAGCTCATGAAGGAGCGTGCTCAAGATGGGCTTGGTGCCTTGTTAGAAGATGAGGAGCCAGAGTTCCCTCTGTTGGCCATGTCAAGGTGAAGAAACAGCAGGCAGGCTGCCGTCTGCAACCCGCAGAGACGGCCTTCACCAGAACTCAGTCATGGCCATCGCCAGTCATGGATTTTCAACCTCTGGAAACGCCTTTTGTTCAAGCTACCCAGTTTATGGTACTCTGTTACAGCGGCCCTAGCTAAGGCATCCCAGAGTCCTTTCCTTTCTTTGAGGTCATAGCTTGCCTTTTGACAGGCTCTGAGTCTTAATGGGGCCATTAAGTCTGCTGCTACTGCCTCTTCTTCTTTCTCCCTTTTCTCCTCTTCCTCGTCCTTTTTCTTCTTCCTCATAGTAGTAGGGACTGAAACCAGGCCTTCCCTTAGCTACATCCCTATTGTCCCCCAATACCATTTTTTTAAAATCTGAGACAAATTCTTGCTATATTATGTCTCCATCTTACCATCTTACCCACATTGGGCTCAAACATGCAATCCTCCTGCCTCAGCCTCTGGAGTAGCTAGGTTGGGTCACCACAGGTGTGTGTCACCATGTTCAGTTCTGTCTAAGCACTGTTAGCCCAACTAACTTTAGAGGAATACTTCCCTCCCACTGCTCTGTAAAATGTATGTTATCTCAAAGAATTCCATTTTTCAGTAGAATCCACTAGATGATTACTTACCTTCAGGTTCTTTGATAATGAAATGAACTAAATGTAACATAGAGCAGAGGTCTGAGCCTGGGGCTCCACCCTGAGCTTGGAAACAGAAGCATTGCTTGGTGATTCCTGTCCTGGTCTTGTCCTCTCAGTATCACTGTCTCAAAACTGGAAATTGGCTGTGGCTTATTCTTTCATAAAGAAATCCAGCAGCATACATTTATCCATTTACGAAAGAAGAGCTCTGTAGCACACAAAGCATCTTATTTTTCTAAATGTAGTTGGGAGAGGGAGACATGTATAGGTCATCACGGTAATGTTTGTTTGATTCTTTTCAGGGAAAAAAAACTAGTTAAATATTGTTTGGTGTTTATTTGACACTAAAATGCCTTACTTGTGGCCTCATACCACTTTTTAAATCTAGAGGAAAGGGAGATGGAATATTGTTTAGTTATTAAATATTCCAATTAAATCTTTAATGGCAGAAACATCTCAGGATTTTCCAAAGTTTTATTTGGCACAAAAGCAAATCACTCAGACACATTTTTCAAGCATTGGGTCAAGATATTGGGTTGGACCCCTCGGAAAATAAGCTTCCTTGTGAAGGTGCAATGGTGACAACCCCTGGAGAAGTTGTTCCCTCTGGAATTCTGACACAAGCATTTTCTACACAAGCTGAGACTTGTGCATCAAACACAGCTTAGCGAGTTTTGGTAGCTTAATCACCAAACAACACAGATCAAAGTGAAGATGTGCTTTCACAAAATTAAAGCAAAAGTTTCATGCATGTATAAAGTTTCTAGGTTATTTCTTGTATCAAATGCTGAAAGTTAGAGACATATTTCTGATTTCTGTGCCTCTGCAGGGCACTGTAATTTAATCTAGTTAGTGGCACCAGACGCTGGTAACCACAGCCAGCCATTATGGGCAGGGGTTTCAAACATATGGCCTGTGCATTGCACCCCATCCCATTCCCTCCATGAATTATTTTTATATTGGATGCCAACTTAGGAATGCATGAATCCTGATGCACATTGCCAGCCTGTTCCCAGCCAGCCCTTCTCCTCCCCCTCCTTGCTACATCATCAGTCCCCTCACCCTCCTAGGCCGGAATCTCATAACGAATACCTGCGGAGAGCCAAGCTAAGTGGCACATGAGAAGAGGGGGCTACCCTTCCTGTCTGCAATGCCACCTTGCTGCCCAGTGGGCGTGGCCTGCGCCTGCCCAGTCATTGTACTTGGTTTCTCCAGTGCAGCTCTCTGCGGGGCTGCTGTTGGAGTTGCACAGTGACCTGCAGATCTAAGGGAAAAAACAGATGTCCCAATAAATTTTTGTCAAAACATAATTACCTCGGGATTAGAAAACCACATGGGGGTGGGGGGAGAAAGGAACAGATGTATTACCTTCAAATATGCAATCATTATTCTGCAGAAGTTTAAATAATCAAGAGGCTCAAATGATGGCAGCCAAGTGTCTTCTCTGCTCCTCCCGCCCCTCCCCCTTTCTGGTCCTTCCTTTGCCTTCCGCCCTGGCTGGCTCTTTGAAGCCCCTTCCTTTTGCTCTGCACTGATGGCGCGCTGAGCAGGAGGGGGTCTTGTTGCACACACGTATCATCTTGAGTGCTTTTTCATAAATAAATCTCAGCAAATATGACAGGCTATCTTTCCCTCAGGAATCCAGCCAAGTCTTTTCTTCCTCTTCATCCGACAAAATATGATAAACTATGAATTTTCCTGGTAACCATAAAAGATTCTTATTTTCATGATTTGAACTGTTAGGTGCAGGTCAAGCAGTATATCAAACTGGAATTCTTGTGAGGAAAATTCTTTTTCTGTTTTTTGTTTTCACACTGTGTCAAGTGAAGAGGGTGATGGGTGCTGACTGCTGACGGCTGACTGAGGACTAGGTGGGCTAATTGCTGCCTGGTTGTTCTCGTAAGTATTTACCCATGGTTCTAAGTGAGGGAGCTGTTGAATCGGAAGACTGCAGCTTCGGCAAGCTTCAAAGTAGAAGTTGTCTAAGGTATTATCAACTAACTAGCTTGCTCTCAATCCCGTCTTTGAAACAACTCTGTTGGGTGTGTAGGCCAAAAAGCCAGCTGTACTCCTGTATTACGGAAGCTCAACTTGTAATGTTAAGGGTTTTACCATTATAGAAAATGCTTATTGACCAATAACATGTAAATTTGGACTTAAAATAATTACCAACTACTAAGGGTCCCTACTAATTGTGAAGTTCTGGCTAAGTGCATACAACATTGGCCCCTTCACCCTCCAAGGCTAGAGTCTCACAAGCACCTGCAGAGAGCCAAGCAGAGCTGCGCATGAGACCTGCATCCAGTCTTTACACATCTCTTATCCTCTTGCAGGGCCTAGAAGGGAGGCATTGTTATCCCAACTTAGACAGTGGTAAAGAAGGTGTAAATAAATTAAATAACTTGCCATATTCACGAAGAATTTATAACACTCATTTAAATTTATGTGTAAGCATATACAAAGACTTCATCTATTCATTGACTTGTTATACCTTGGGAATCCTTTATCTTGCATGCAACTTAACTGAGTATGTTTGAAAATTGAAATAATAAACCCTCAATAGCAACACATGTTATACTATCCTGGCCATGATGCCTACATGTTCTTCATGACCAAGTCATTATACTATAGGGGTTATTAGGAACCCCTCTGCTGATGGCACATTTCTTATAGGCTAAGTTCATGTTATTTCACGATTTTAACCCCTTGCAGTTGGTTTAGAGTTCACTGAACATTGTCAGACATGAAAGAGTTACAAAGGACATCCTCAGCAAGACATTAAGCAGAGGAGGGTTGATTCCAGCTGCTTCTGGGGGATATCAGATAGAGGGAGTCAGGCAGGAAACAGCCCCAGGGAAGGACTTCTGAGTAACAGGGGTTGTCTTTCTGGCAGTAATCATTTCCCACCAAACCTCAGAGAAATTCATAAAACTCCATATTCCACAGCAGAATGGGATGGAACTTTTGCAGAGAGAACTAATAGCAACTTTCACCCTGGAAGAAATGTTGCCTTTGGAGAATCCCACGTGAAATCAACTTAGAAACCAGCAAACCGGAATCATCTGGAAGCCTTAGTAGTGGAGTTGGAGAGGCTGAAAACTCTGAAGATTGTTACTAGCCTTGATTACCAGCAGGGGTGAGCTGGTATGGAGCCTTCCTGGCAGCAAGGTCATCCAGAGAGTAATATCACCAATCAACTTGAGAAAAGAAAGAGACGGCAAAGGACATAACCAGAGGAGAGACATCTACCAATTCCAGGTTCGGCTACATTCTGGCAAGATGGTATCATTTACTTTTATAAAACAACAAATTAACCCTGTAGTGGCTGTATGCATGGATATATTCAGAAAATCCTGATCACTTAAGGATTTAGTTCTTCCTGAAAATTATAAAGTGTGTGGTGGTAAGACCCCCATATCTTACCACCACAAAAGTGTATAGAAAAAGTGAAAGTAAAAGGAGCCACAATACTCCTTTAAAATTGCCTCCATCTAAGGGTTTTTTTAGCTCTAGCATATTTCACATTGATGACTTGATTGGTTTAAACTCTTCAAGTACCCAGAAGTGAAGTACAATATACAACATAAACTCATTGTAAAATTAAATGAAAGTCTATATAAATGGCATGAGATTTCATAAAAAATGATGTTGGAGTCTAGGCACTATGGCAAAATCCTATAATCCCAACACTCTGGGAACTGAGGCAGGAGGACCACGTGATGCAGCCCTGCCTCAGCAGGACCCTATTTCAAAGAAATATGTGAAATAGGACTGGAGTAGCTCAGTGGAAAGGACCTGAGTTCAATCCTTTGTACACACACACACACACACACACACACGTTAAAAAACACTCTAAGTAAAACATCTGAGCATCAAGCATCTCTAGAGCCATTGCATTTCTTCTGTTTATCTTAGACATTAGCAATTAAGAACTCTTGTTTTTTACGGACTTACTGTATGTGTCCCCCACCCCCCACACACAGATTTTTTAGGTGAGAATCCAGGTGGTAATTAGCCGTAGATGAAGGCACTGAGGAATGGAGCTCCCACAATGTCATTAAGGTCTTTAAACAAAGGAAGAGATAGTAGAGTTTGATTTTCTTTTTCATGTGGAGATACAAGAAGAAGGTGCCTATCTACCAGCTGAACAGAGAGCCCTCACCAGACACCAGTCCTGTTGGTACCTTGATCTCAGCCTTCCAGTATGCAGAATGATGAAAAATACATTCCTGTGGTTTAAGCCACCCAGGCAATGGTATTTTGTTATGGCAGCCCCAACTAGCACACTGGGGGTGAAGAGGAATTTAATGCAATGGTCTGTAACTCTTTTGATTTTTATTTCCTGTATATGTTTCAATGTTAATAGATAGTCCAGTCATTCTCTTAAGAACTATTACTATCTAGGGCAGGGTAATATTAAATAATACTCTGGACTATTGTGTATGGATAGCATATTAAGTTAGGGTTTAATTCAACTCTAGTTCATATTGTTTTACTACCTAAAACAAATATTTAGTCATAAAAGGTTTACTGAAATCTAAAACGTAGCTTGCTCACTGTTTTCCTCTACAGTTCCTTAGCTGAAGTCTCATTAAGTTCAGACTTTAGTCCTTGGGTGCAAGTCCAAGTTCTGCTGCTTATTTTTCTCTTTTCATATTTAAATAACTGAGTGAAGCCTACCAGCTATCTGTGAGACCTCTCTAAAAAGTTCTTGAATGCCTATTCCAAAAATAATGCTATTTTTTCTTTGAGGTAACAAAGGGTGAATGCACACACCTGTATGTAAGTTTTTATTCTAGATTGTTAGAGAAATTTTAAAATTTAGACAGTGAAAGTCATAGCCATTTAGTAAAATATGTTGTATTCAGTTTTCTTTTTAAATATTTTTTCCAAATCATCCTGCCTCCTAAAACATACATTCCACTTTGATTTATTTAACAGAACTTGATATTGAATGTTCTCATAAATTTGTACAAATCACAATTCTCCCACACTAGCTGCTTTCCCGATAAGTTCATTTTAGACAGGTCAATTCTATTTGAAGAGGCCTTGGAAGGTTTCTCCCCTGTAAATTAAAGAGTCTGACAATCAAGTTTTCTAAAACTGTACTTTTTGAATGCTAATTAGCTTGGAAAAGTTTCTCTGATTATCAGGAAGAGCAGTAATAATATGCGAACGCAATGTTGCTAATTCCTAAAATGGCCGCACCGGTAAGTATCCAGGTAGCTGCAGACTGTTGAGGGCCGTCTATCACCATTTCTACCTTGCAGATAAGAATTCATTGGTCCTTTGTTCATTCACAAGAGAACAGGAAGATCAAAGCCTTGAGCCTGCCATAAGCCCTTGGAGTGACTCAGGAGGGCCATTCAAGAAGGGAAAGTTTCACCCGGGCATTCTGAACTTATATCCGGGTAAGTCCTAGAGGACAGAAAGCGTATTAGACAAAATTCTCCTTGCCCAGTGCCTGAAAGCGTGTATGGGCACGTTTCCCACCGAAGTTTAATTTACTTGAAAAATTTCAGGACGAGTTTGATGACATTAGATAGGTAACATGCCGTCAGGGCTGCTCTGTATTTGTTTTGCTCTTTCTGGGTATTAACATTTTAGTCACAATGCTGGTTGTGTATTTACATCAATATTATGGTAGCCCTTTAAATGTAGACTTTATGAAATCAATAAAAAAGGATGTTTAGAAGATGACAGGAACCATATACCCTGTGACGTGCCTTAGACAAAATTCACTGAATACACACAAGCACCACAAAGTAAGCCACGGCAAATTCTGCGGACGATTTTCAGTGCCTTCTGCAGTGTGAATGAGCACTTAAATCTCCATCTCTGTCTCTCCCTGCTTTTCCCTTTCTCATCTCCTGAGACAGCATTTTGCTGTGTTCTCAGGTTCAAACTCTATGTGTAGCTCAGGCTGGCTCCAAACTCATGATCCTTTTGCCTCAGCCTCCTGGAACCTTCTGTCTTTTGAGTCTTACTCTGTAAAATGTCTTTGTCAGACCATGCACTCATATTGTGTTTTTATCAAAAAGCTATAGGTTTATTTCTGTAGTTGCTGTAAACTACACTGTGTGTGCTATTGGCCTCTTAGGACAACTGACTCAAGTTCATTTATTCACCCCTGACCAAATTAAGAAGACATTTATTTTGATAAAAAGGTAGAGAGAGCTAATTCAAAGATAGCTCTGGAAAGATGACCTCGATTGCTTCAAATCATCATCTCTCCACGTGCAGTTTGTGTCAGTGGCTTTTGTAGCAAGGAGCAGTGAGGGTGGAGATTACAATGAGGCAATAGACCGAGCCAGGCTTTTTTCATCCCGTGGTACCCTGGCCTCTGCCTTCTCTGTTGAAATCAGACCGGACTTTGACCTCTCAGTACCACCATAGGCGTATTCTGTTCATTGACCTGTACAGAGCTAAATTAGGACTGGTTGTCTGTGCCTTAGGTCTGAAGAAGCCACTTGTGTCTATAGGAAAAAAAAAATTATAACTTTTGAAGTCCCATTTTATTATGTCAGTTACATGAGAAGAATTGTTCAGTTGTTTCTACAAAAGCTGGGTTTATCTGGCAAAAGTATAAGTATACTTCTCAGGAGAGTTTTACTCCCCTTCCCTGCACCCCTGCAAATTCATGGGACAATGTGACTAATTCCAGCCAATAAGGTGTGAGTGAAACGACTGGAAACTCCGGAGTGTTCGATTTCCATTGTTGTCTTCTTCCACTTGCTCTTCTTTTGCTACAGTGACTGTAGGAGCCTGTGATGACACGGAGGAGAGAAAATACAGAAGCTTGGTGGGATGTGGAGGCAACACATGGAGATGTGTGTCCTGAAGAGAGCCCAGATAGGCAGTGCACTTCACATAAACAAGAAATAAATCCTTGTTTCAAGACATTGAGATCTTTGTGGGTTGGGTGTTAGCACAGAATAAGATGTCGTGTCCTGATTGATTTGGCTTCTCTTAAATA
Organism: Ctenodactylus gundi; assembly: GCA_004027205.1. Lineage (NCBI taxonomy): Eukaryota > Metazoa > Chordata > Mammalia > Rodentia > Ctenodactylidae > Ctenodactylus > Ctenodactylus gundi. The sequence continues at coordinate 47,481 of PVKB01006362.1, read as the reverse complement.
TGCTCTGCAAAATGGTGACCCTTTTAGCTGTTAGCTGAAATTATCTTTCTAACCTGAAAACGTTGTTTTCTTTTGTTTGCATTAGTTTTCACTCTAGGCACCTGAGTGTGAGGCAGATTAGGCTCCTTGGTCACCCAGAAGCAATTGCATTTCAGAGATTGCACTTGAAGTGCAAATTCTCCCTTCCTTCCTTCCTTCCTTCCTTCCTTCCTTCCTTCCTTCCTTCCTTCCTTTCTTCCTTTCTTTCATTCTCTATCTTCTTTCTTTCTTTCCTTTCTTGTTTTTTTTCTTTTTGATCACAAGACTGCTTCCTGTGAAATACCACTTGACATTCAGTAGATGTATGTTAACTTGTTAAACCTTATGCTTGATGTCATGTGAGCTATATGGGCTGGTTTCTTTTGAGCATATTAGAATCATTCTAGATAAATACTAATGTATGAACTATCAGCTGCCTTCCCTCACCATTTTAGAGCCTGTTATACAGGTGTTCTATTTCTTTTTGGATATTGTGAATGCCTTAAGATTTGTATATGCACAACACATGTTCTACCAAATGGTCATGGCTATTACCTGTGTTGTTTGTTCTTTGCCATACTATGCTCAGAAATAAAGACACTACCCATTGACTTTAGTAAGATATTGTTAACAAATAACACAGTTGTGTGGCAACTAATTTGTATTATGGGACAAGAGGCTGTTATTGATATCAACATCACAACTAAACCACAAATGTCTACTCATATTGTCCCATAGCCTTTTTTTCACATACTGTCTCTTGACTTTAAGAAACTCTGTGCTTTTAATTATCACCATTTATCAGATGAGGAAATTGAGAACTGGAATTTAGAAGGGTTTGCTACTTAGTAAAGTAGATCTGTAAAAAATACCACTAAGTTTAGTTTTTCTTATTATTTTCTTTCCATATTAATTCTTTAATCAGTTACCTCTTCAAATGCGGGCAATGAAATGATAGGAGAAAATATTATATCTACTCTAAAGTTTAGGACTTTTGTGCTAGTGTCAGCTGGCAATCATATGGCAATCATATGTAATGTGCATTGTGGTTCTACTGCTGAGAGTTTCGTTTCCTCTTCTCTTGCCTCCACAATCCCTAGCCCTCATACACGACCGTTCTCAAGGAAGACAGAACTCAAGCATTGCTTTTCATGAAATGCAAATCATGTCTGCCAAACTGTGTGATAACATTTTGGTTAGACTCAAGTCCCTCAGGGAGAAAAGAAGAAGGTTGTCCATTTGTAAAGTAGCCATTCTCAATGAGTCAGGTTGAAGACACCCCCAGCATCCATAAGGAAACAGTGAATCAATGTATTGTACTAAAAATACTGACGTTGAGATGGGACAGTGATATAATTCCTCAAGCTGTATTTTTGTTTTTATAAAACTTTTGACTAGCAGATTTATATGTTTATGTCTGATATTCTTTCTTCTATTGAGAAGGGATTAAGAATAAAATGTTCTGGGAATCTCCTTTAAAAAGGATTTATTTCAGCCAGACCTAGCAGCCCAGCCCTGTGATCCCAGCTTTCTGGGAGGCTGAGTCAAAAGAATCCTAAATTCAAGCCCCCCCCCTCCCCCCCCCCGCCCCCGGTTAACTTACTGACTTAGAAAGAGCTTGTCTCAAAATTAAAACTAAATAGCAGTCTGAGGATATAGCTTAGTGTGAAGACTACGATATGGGTTTCCCAATGCCAAAAACACAAAATAAAACAAAACAACAACATTAAAAACAAAAAGAAATCATTTCAATACAATTGATCAGCATATTTCTGGCTTTATTTTTTCCGAAGGTCCGGGAGCTTTTTCAGTGCTCCCACTAACATACTCCTCAAAGGTCCATTTTACCATTTTCTCTTATTCGTATCTATTTGCCTGTGTGTCATCTATATATCCATCACCTGAAACGTCACAAAAAGTACTAATGCTACGTGACAGAAGTGTTACTAGTTTTTGTCCTCCAACTGAATTCTTTTCCCTCTTGGAATCCTGTTAACTAAAAGTTGAGACCTAGTGGCTATTGAGCAGAGAAAGAAAAGGCTTGATTTTAATGAAAGAATGGAAGGTGCCCGGAGACAGAGCTCGCAAAGCAGCTTCTCCCCCACTGGGATGTGGGAGGCTGTAGGGATAGGGAAAAAGAAGTGAAGAAGACAGATAGGGCAGTAGAGGAGAGACATGTTTGTGTTTTTCCAGAAGATCTTTCAGGAATTTGGATGCGACCATTTTTTCTCTTTTACGATTCTTTCCAGCAGTACTGATGGCCACTACCAAGGCTTCTGACACCCAGGTGGGAATTTCACTGTGGTAGTGTACAAAATGGGACAACAATGAGCTAAGAGGTGAGTATTGGGTCAACAGAGCATGCATGCAGTTGAAACTGGTCTTACTTGTTTTTGTTCAGCCCTTTCTCAGAGATGCTGTAAGTGGTCAACTAATTTCCTCATTCCTTGAATGCAGAAATATTTAGAACATACATATTTTAAAAAATTGAAACAAATATGCATTCACTGAAAATCGCTGTGAAAGGTGTGGTTGTTAGTCTGGAGATAAAGTTTGTTCCTTGTAAACTTCAATGACATAATGGGGAAATAAAAAAAATTACCTTTTTCACTTTCAAAGTCATCTTTATACTTCCCAATTGTGCCTAAGGTAACTGAATATTACTGAATTTGATAAGGAGAGATTGGATTCTAGACCTAAATCTGGTCCTACTGGACTGTATTTCTTATACAGACAATCAGTTATTGTAGGCCTCGGCTTTCTCTCCTGTTTAAAAAAAAAAGAATTTTCAACTAGATTATCTATATGGTCTCTCTAGCACCAACATTTTATTTCTTCAATAGTCAAAGAATCTAATGACAACATCTGGAATTGATTCAGAAAGGAAAGCGTAATCATACCATTTGCCCCCACTTCCCTTAGCCTCAAACTACTATTACTTTTCATAGTCACGGAATATCCCTTCTCAGATGATACTATAAATTCAGAAGATTACGCTGAGTTTCTCTATAACTTTTCACTAATAGGCTAAAGGAAATTACACCTATTGAATTGGCATGCTCACAAATAGCCGATCTGTGAGAAAAAGGAACTTCACAAATCTATTTTTCTTTAAAATGTTTTTTAAAGGGTCCATAGTCTACTCCAGCCCTTGGCATGATTTCATTTGTTTATTAGGAAAATAAAAATTGTTTCTCTCTTAAGTCTAAATGGAGAGTACTTTAAATGTAGTAAAGTGAATGTCATCTAGATGCATTGTTCAAAATATTATCCTATGATGCTATAAAGGGTATATTTCAACCAAACTTATAGAAATTTTCACAGATAATGCTTTTTGATGGTGTTTACAAGATTTAAGAATTAATTTTGAAATAAATGTGTGTTAACTGGAAGTTACCAAGAAATGTATAGGAAGATACAAGTTTCACATGGGTTTCCCATAATCTTTTTGTTGAAGTCAGTAAAAGAGCAGACATAAACACATACAGGAACAGGAACATTTAAAAACATATCATTTAGGATACATAATATGACCTGGAAGGTATTTACTTTATATGAGTAAAACATTGAAAAAGAACAAAGAGAGAAATTGAATAATAATATATTAAACCCAAAAGAAAGCAAGACATTAGTGAAAAAAATAAATAAAATAGGGAAGAAAAGAAAACAGAGTCAGATCTAAATAAGCAGACTAAGCTCCATGGGCCAATTTATCTTGTGAGTGGATTCATATCTTCTGGAAAAGTGATGGAATCGTGGGAGCACTGTATTCATCAGTAGATGTGTCTGCTGACGTCATAGTGTATGTGCCGTTAGGAGGCGGAGCCTGGATGAAGGAGGTGGGTCACTGGGGGTGTGCCTTCGGTGGGTGTATCGCTTGCTGGCACTCTTCCTTGTGCTCTGCTTCTGGGTCACCACGAAATGAATAGCTTCCTTCTACCATTCCCTACTGCCTTGGACACATCCAGTCACGGACTGAGCCCTCTGAAAGTATCAACCAAAAATCAACTTCTCCTTTAAGGTGCGGGTGTCAGGAAGTACATTACAGCAACGGGAAAGCTGTGTTATGTAACACATGCAAATTATAAACATTAGAAGTCTAGTTTTAAAACACAGAAATTCATCTCGTTACTTTTTAATTTTTATCTTCCTATTGTGATTTTTCAAACTCAGATTTTTCTTTTACGTTTTCAATCCAATCTCTCCATTCTTTCTAGAAATTTCTCTGTGTGGTGAATCTTGTGGTCTATGAGATGAGATCTTCCAACAAGATCAAACTGTTTCTGAATCCATACTCTCACTTTTGTGTCCCGTAACAAAGAGTTTGTGGATAGACACAGTGACAGGCCCACGCTGTGCCACACTGTTTCAGGCTGCCCTTTACTTGCGGAGTCAGGGTTCCAACGCAGGCCTGTGGGCTTTTCGTTTGCTTCCTTGTAGTGGTGGTGAGGATTCCAATTCACCGTTGGATTCCTTTGAGTATCAGTCTCCATAATGATTAGCTAGTTCGCTTGCTGTTTTGAAGCACAAATACTTGAAACCAGCCCTTATGAAGGAAAGGCTCAGTCTTGTTGTATCTTCTCATGGGGAGAGTGGGACGTCACATCAATGAACATTTTAACATTTAAATTGTTTCTTCTTATCTGGTAGCAAGCACTTATTGTCCTCTCCCTGAGTCCAAAGCCAAAGATCATCTCTATCTCCGTCTTGCTCAAACTGGGCTCCTCCCTTTCAACTCACCCTGGAGCCTAAGTCAGAGAGATTCAGAGGGCAGAAAACATCCCCAGTGACTCTTTATTGTGTCTCTTTTCTAAATTACAAGAACTGTAAAACCATTTAAATACTTCTCTTTATTCAGTATCCATGTATAGATGACTAGCTCCACCCTCTCGTGACTCTTCCCCTACCGACTTACGCACACTATTAGAAACTATGACAATTTTGAAAAAAAATTGAAAAGCACACTACAAATAAGTGTAGTTAAATCTCAAGATTTTTATTTTGCTTCATATATTTTTCTTCTTAGAATAGCTAATAGATGTTTCTCTTATCTAATAAAATTCTAAAAATATATTTAAGAAACACAGTTAAATGCCACTGACCAAAATGGAATCCTTTGCCCCAGGGATCCCTAACTGGCACGGGCACGCTGCTGCTGCTGGCCCATGGCCTGTAAAGGCCAAACTGCAAAAGCAGATGGTGAATGGCAGGCCAGCCTGGGATGCTTCCCCTGTATTTACAGCTGCTTCCCATTGCTTGCGTTGCCGCCTGAGGTCTGCCTGCTGTCAGATCACCAAAGGGAGTATCGGATTTTCATAGGAGCAAGAACCTTACTGTGAACTGCTCTAGGAGGGATCTGATGCCTCATGATCTGAAGTGAAGCTTAGAGGAGGTGCTAGTGTCATGTCCACCACCCCAGCAATTCCCTTCTGTTTGTACAAAACTTATCTTCCATGAAAGCTATCCCTGGTGCCAAAAAGCTTGGGATCTGCTGCTGCACATTGTTCAACTCAAGCTGCCGTGTTTCAAAGCAACGGACACCAGGAGTTATATTCCATAGACATGTAAGGATTGGGTTAAAAAAACCTGCTTTGTGCCCCCTTCCTTGTCTTTATAGTTAACCACAGAAGTAATGAGTAATACTGACAAAGTAGAAAAGATGAATTCATCCTAAATTCACCACCCAGAGAAAACATTTGCTGGTTAATATGTTAATTCTTTTTCTGAACAAATATATTGAAGTAAAGTGTTCATTTTACATATGAGTGTGTGTGTGTGTGTGCATGTGTCTGTGTGTGTGCGTGTGTGTGCGTTGGTGCTAGACATCAAGCCTAGGGCCTTGCGCATGCAAGGTAGGCTGTGTACCACAGAGCATCATCCCCAGCCCTCCTCAGTATATTTTTTTATCTGCATTTTCCACTTACCATTGCAAATATTTTCCAGACCTGCCACATAATGGTATCACTGCCTACTCTTGTATGTGATTACAATATATATAGTCATACTTCTATTTTATATGTATGTTGTCTTCAATTGTTTTACTACTTTAAACATGATCTGACAAAATAATTTGAAGACTTTTGTTTTAAATATTTGGTGCTAATTATATCATAATAATTCCATAATAGATTCATGTGAGAGGAAGCTACACACTCAGACTATTAAGAGCACTGAATCTTGAGTCCAGTGAGGTCATTTATTTTGCTTTATGCTTTATAATTTCCAGTTTATAAAAAATAAAATAAAATCCCAGAATTATAACAAGCTGTTCCCCGCAGCTATACTTTAAATGAGTTTGAAGTTGGGCAAACCTTTGCTCCAAGCTATTTTAGACTCCAACTCTCTTCCTTACAGTCTCTTATTATTATATCTAGTATTTCCTACTTGTAGTTTTGTTTAAACATTTTTTTCTTTGAATCTGGGAGATCACAAAAGTTCAAAGTTGGCATTTGACACATGCACAAAAACTTAGCAAATAACTGAATGCTCACTTTGTGAGCACAGTAAAATGATAGGTGGGACAGAGAGCTCATGTTTGCTGAGTGTTTCTTCTATGCCAGGTGTTTTATATTCTTTCCTCAATCCTCGCAGCACCTCCGCAAAGCTGATATTTTAGGCAAGGATCTTAGCTATTTTCTTGTTACTGGGATAGAATGCATGACATCCAAACTTAAGGGAAGAAAGATTTATTTTGACTTATAGTTTTGGAAGGTCACAGTTCACATATGGGCTGCTGGCACTGGTAGAAGCAAGTGGCATAGTCATAGCTGGAGGAAAGCGTCTAACGGCATGGGTGACAGAAAGCCATGTAAGGGGGGAAAGTAACCCTGCTCTTTCAGGTCGTGTCCCAGTAATTCGGGAAAAGCCCCAGTGTTCTGCCCCTTTCAACCTGGCCCACCACTTAACGGTACAAGGTTCCAGTGGTCTTTCATGACATACAAACACATGAGGCTCTGGGGGGACATTTCAGATCCAAACCATAACAATAAGGAAACTGAATTTTAGAGAAGTTGTATGACTTAGGCAAGATAAGATCGAGTATGCAATAGAGTCTGGTGGGAGCTTCAAGTTTTGTGGTTCCACCACATGCTGTTACTATGGAAAAGTGCACTCCCTATCTCCCAGGAACATATTTGCCTGTAAATTTCTTCTATTGGCCTGTTTACCCTCTTCTAGTTTTCAAAGAGAACTTAGGTAGTTTATTTAAACAAGGAAATGCTGTACTTAAGCAGATTGGAAACAAATGATTATAGTGAAAATGTGTGGACAAAAACTGCATGGTATCACCAATGATGTGTTGCTGTAAGATAGGCTTTTCTACAATTTATAAGAGACCCAAAAATTATCTAAACACATTCTGTCATCAATTATTAAATGATAAGAATTTTAAAAAGAAAAAAAAATTACTCCACTTTTTCCAAGGTTGGAAAAGAATGAATAGGGCTGAGGAGAGACAGCAATTCTCAGATGATTTCCTAGAATTATATAACAAGGTCAGTTATTTTATTGGCTGGAAAATATCTTTAGGACATGTTGACATACTCATCTCAGCAATCATGCCTCAGAAAATGTACCTAAACAACACGCACACACACACACACACACACACACACACACACACACACACACACACTATCTATATCTATATCTATATCTATCTATCTATATACACACACACACATATATACATAGAGATATACAATGGCACACACATACAACATATGTATGTGTATGTATACATGTATATGTATATACACATACATATACATGCATATATACATTCATACAGATATACAGTGGCCCACTGTTTAGCTCTCTCTGGATGCGTTTGTTTTCCAGGGAGCCAGAGAGGGTCCCTGCTGAGCCTTCCCTGAGGAAGAGGGGCTCAGGAGTCTGCTGTCTACATTTCTGTTTCTTTACCCTTTTAGGCGTTCCTGACTGAAGGGAATGGCAGGGTTTGTCTTGAAGAAGAAATACCACTCAAGCAAATTCCACTTGAAGAGCAAAACACAAATAAACATGAAACACTTTTTAAACACTTAGCTTAATAGGAATAACACCACCAGATGAGAATTTTAGATCGACTAGCTTTGTCTTAGAAGAGAGAAAAATGTACCCAAAGCTACGACTGATGGGAAGAAGACCAAGCCAGGGCCTGCAGTTGGAATTTCATGCCCTCCTGTTAATAGTTAGGAGAACTTGGGCAAACTTAGCCTATCCAGACCACAGGAGGCTCATTGAGGGAAGGGAGGAAAATACATGCCATCCCCACTACTCGAGATTGTTAAAGATAATGAAATTAAATAATCGAGACAAAAACATCTGTCCAATGGTAAGTGTTCTGCACACATTGTTGTTATTGTTGCAGGTGACAGTGTGACTAGCCTCACATGCTCGGTATAACTTGACTCAGTCACAGCTTGCTTTTGTTGCCTCAGTAGCGTTCCCACAATGAAGCGCTGTGGTCTCCGAGCTCCGTGTATCGGGTTGGCGTGTTATAGGAACCCGTTGAAAAATGATAGCTGATAACCAAAAAAAGGAATGCGAGACATTTGTGGGCTGCTCACCTCCAGCCCAGATATATCAGTTCTACCAACTGGCCAGAATATCTCTAACGCTGTGACTGTTATTGGCATCAGGAGTTTTCATGTTCAAAAAAGGAGAAAAGAAGGAGGATTCCTCACTTTTTCTCTAATGTTAAAAATAGACACATACCAAAAGCCTGAAGTGCCAGGCATGGTGGTACATGCTTGTGGTCTTGGCTACTCAGGAGGCCAAGGTGGAAGGACCACTTGACTCCACAAGTTCTAGGCTGCAGTGAGCTAAGCTGCTCAGTTGTGTGCACTAAGTTTGAAAACAATATGGTGACCTCTTGGGAGAGGGGGACCACCAGATTGCCTAAGAAGGGGTGAACTGGCCCAGGGTGGAAATGGAGCAGGTCAAAAGAACCTTCAAACAACAATGCTGACAATAAGAGTTTTAATCGGCGGGCAGTTTTCAGAAAACCAGGACACAGCAGCAAGCCCAGCATGTTGTGTTTAGGACTGTGAGAAGATTAGAGCATCTTCTTCTGCCAGTTGGACGGACCAGGGATGTTGGTTTGGCCACCTGGTCTAGGTGCAGGGCTGGGGCAGAAGTTGAAGCAAAACGCTTTAGCTTTAGTGGCCTCCTGGCTCCTCACATTCCTCATCGTCCTTTACCTGAGGCCCAGCGGGAGCAGTTGGCACAAAATTCTTTCCCTGGAGCTGCCTCTTGAAACCCACAGAGGAAGAATATATCTAGGCAGCAGGTGAACTCCTGGGCTTTGACCCAAGAAAAGTCCCTGAACTCAGAGAAGAGCCAGCCTTGTGTGTTCCCGAGGCTACCCGAGGCTCAGGAAATTCCCTGGGGTAGGACTGGAGAGTGTGGAGGCTGAGAGTGACAGACAATAGAGATAGAGGAGGAGATGGAGGCGTGGGAGCCGTGAGAGTTATGGGAAGGCATTTAAAGTGCTCCTGGAAGCAAGCAGGAACCCTTAATAACTGCTAAACAAGGTGAGACATGGCCATACGTGCTACTTTAGAAGCATCAGACCTGGCTTCAACAGAATCACGACAGGCGGAGAATGAGACTGGATTTGGGAGCAACGATCGGGATGGTGGTGATCTTCAATCTTGTTGGGCATGAAATTGCCCACAGAGCTTGAAAAGTTTCATGCACAGAGACCCTAGCATAATGGGCTTGAGATGTACCCTGGGCTTCAGAATTTCTAAAAGCCTCCCAGGTGATTGTCAAATGCAGCCACCTCGGGGGCCCAGTGATTTGAGAGGTGCAGTGTGGATGACTGAAGGACTGTTTGGCAGGCCCAGCTGGGGCAAGACTCTGCTCCAGTGTTTTTTGAAACACTCTTTCTTTCTTTCTTTCTTTCTTTCTTTCTTTCTTTCTTTTTTTCTCTTTCTTTCCTTCCTTCCTTCCTTCCTTCCTTCCTTCCTTCTTTCTTTCTTTTTTATTTTTTCTAGAAATGGTTAGGAAGGCAAATCCTGAGTGGATGGCCGACTACAGGTTGGATCTCAACGAACCATGAGGGACTGGGGAGCCTTCATACAAAGCCACCTTGGCTCACAGTACCAAGCTTGAGACTTTCATTGACCGGAAGGAGCAGAATCTCAAAAATGAGTCGATCAGCAGCAACTAGGGTGGTGGGAGAGCACAATGTACCTTGAGTATCATTCATTTCTGGTTTAGCACTCATCTATAACTGCTTACACCAACCACCACCAACTGTTTTGTTTGATTTTGGCTTTCATTTTCCCCCTCTGAATGATTGCGTTTGGACAGAAACCCTCTAAGTAAACTGAATTGCAAGTTTTATATTTAGCCTTCCCGAACTATGGCTAATTTGTGAACAACCAAAACAACAACACCCCAAAAGCTGCATGTATTTTGAGCTTTAGAAAGGATTTATTCAGTTTCTCTTTTGTTTTTCCATGCATTGTTTTCCACAGAGCACAATGCCACACCGCACACTCCACATTTCCCTCATTTCTGTTCAGCCCTTCTAAGAACGTCTCTGTGAGAGAACGCTGAGAACATTTGGGCACGTCCAAATACCAGGGAGTTAACCCCTCGGAGCACAGAAGGGCTCCTCTAGCTTTGCTGCAGTGGCCGCGGCAGGGCTGTAACGGTCTAACAACTCTGGTGTCTGCTGACATAGACCTACAGGGGTTAAATGCAGTTCGCATTTTTTAAAAAAAAGTATGATTTGTTGAAAGGGGATCCTGAAGAAGAACATGGGAGTCTGAAATGGTTTGCAACGTCTAAGAAGGTGGGAGTGAATGCTCAGAGGCCCTCAAAAACTCGGATTTGGGCCCAGAATCTAGAGAAAGACTCTACTGGGGTTTCTATGTTTCTTGTCAACTTATAAGCCTTCCTGTTGAAATCCCCGACAGTACTTTTGACAGCGTGTTATTATCTAACAATAAAATCTGTCCCCCAGCCTTGAGTCCTGCTGCTTTCCCCAGCTTCCAAGGTGTAGAGCAGTTAACTACGGGAGGATGGATAGTTAAAAAGTAGATTCTAGAAGTTCCCGGTGACTTGACTGTCTCAGGGGCTAGGTTGGGACCAGACTCACTAATTTTCTTTTCTCATTTTCGCTGGAGCTGAATTAACAACAGCAAGAGAATGCCTCCAGGTTTACAGTTGTATGGCTTATTGTGTATATATCCTATAAAACCGAAAACCATATGGAGAATTCTGCTTCCTCGGCTTTTTGTGCATGTGTATCAGGAAGTAGTAAAATGTTTTGAGATGCTATTAAGTCCTTAAGTTACAAAATCAAGATTCCACCTTAAAAATTTTCCATACTGTACGTTGTTGCGTAGCCTAGGGGGCTGACTGCCTGCCAAATATCTATCAGAGAGTGATTTATGATATATGATACAGTCCCCAGGCCGAGTGGAGCCTGCGTAGTTGAAACATGAGAAAGGGAAGGCCTTGCTCGCTGAAACCACCATGACTGGTTTCTGTTTGGCTTTTCCGAGAGAACACGCAGTACAAAACGTGCCACACTTTACAGCACCGAACCTCATGTCAGAAACGCAACACAGCTCAGCCCAGAACCTCGGCGGCCTTTGCTGCTCGTTCACAATTGTTTTCCCATTGAGTGGCCGTTGTTCTTTTTCTCCCGTTCTGCTCATCTGCTGAGCTCTGAAACAGAACCGAACAGCCCTGTTCTGGCAATTAAAATATTTTAAAATGAAATCTCAACTCCATGCTTTAAATATTTCATGTGCTTTCCATTCTACGATGACTCAGAATGTATCGTGAATTCTGTTCTGCAAATGTTTCCTTTGCAGCTGGGAAGAAGTACATGCTCCATATGGCTTTAGGACTCTTTGCAGTATGCTTCGGTAAAGCAAACAGACCCCCCCCCCCAAAAAAAAAAAAATAAAGAAAATAAAAAATAAAAGTTACCACTTATTTCTTCATATCAAAATCTGCAGAGCCTGTGACGTGGTACTCTGGGTGGCTGCAGTACAAAGAGTGGTGTGATGCTCTGGCTTTCAGGACAACTGGTGGTGATATCGCCACACGTAGTTATTTTTAAATAGCTTATCATCACATTCTGAGGATTTTTATTTTTTATTGGTAAAAGTATTTGCTGCTTTATTTCTAAGTATAAAAATGTTTCCTGAACAAAATTCGACACGTAAAGAAGAATACATTAAAAGACAGTGTGTAAAACCTCACTTGGCTTTTAAGTTACTTTGTATCATTATTATTCCCCATGTCAAGCTGTATTCTTTGAAGACACGGTTTCTAACAGTCCCAGGGTCTAGGATCACAACACAATGTACATCACTATTTCCTTACCATGAGCCATTTAACATGCACGTAGTTGCATGTTTAATGGGGTATTATTATAAACAACAACGGAAAGACCAACTCTGTGTATAGATTTTTTGGCCACATGTTTGACTACTTCATTGGAATAGGTACCCCATAACTGGCATTACTGGGTCCAAATTTATAAACTTGATTTCACAATCTTGATACACATTTTTATGTAGGTTATGACACTTATGCTACTTTTAAAAATTTAATTTATTTATTTTTGATACAGAGTCTTGCTTGTAGTCCGGGCAGGTTCCAAACTCACTATGTAGTCCAGGCTAGCCTCAAACTCATGGTGGGCAATCCTCCTGCTTCAGCCTCTCAAGTGCTAGGATTATAGGCATTTGACATTATGCCAAGCTAATTTTTGTATGGTTCAGGGATTTGTCCCAGGGCTTTGTTCGTAACTATGCAAGGTCCCTAACCTCTGAGCTACCCCTAGCCCTCTGTACTACTTATAACCACCATTGCTGTATGCATAATGTATGTAAATTTCACTCATATCCTTCTATAGTCTGCTAGTTAGTAGTTGTTTTTTAATCTTTGCCAATTTGATACATATACAACAGTAAAATCAGTTCTAATTGGCATTATTTTAATTATTTAAACATCATAACATCTTTCCCCTTATAAATAATGCCCCTTAAACTTTTAGTGGCTTTGTTTAATAAATTTTCCAAAACCTCACTGTCTACATAACAGAAATTCATTTTGGAAACTGAGAATATATATCTTCTTATAATAACCTACACAGAAATTCTTTCTTAGAGATGCTATTATTATAGAACAATCTGGCCAGAACTTGAACAAGTGGTTCTAAAACTTGAAATCTTCTCACTTCACATGTGGTAAAACTCAACGTCTACCTCAGGGGTCCCCATGGTCACTGGTCTTCTGCAAGGACTATGGGTGTCCTGCTTTTTGGTGGTATTCCTTGACAGATGTGTGTTAATATTTCAAAGATAACTTTGTTATACTGTTTTTTTTTTGTTCTAAGTTCTATTCATATAGTTGTGATCCATGTAACAAATGATAAATGATACTTAGCTTGACTCGGCATTGCAGGCCTGTAATCCTGACACACTGGGGTGCTGGTGCAGGAGGATCACAAATTTGAACCTAGCCTGAGGCAATTTAGTGAGGCTTTATCTCACAAATAAGTGCATAAAAATGAACAAACGAACAAGAGGCTATAGATCAGTATGAAGACCCTAGGTTCAATCCTTAGTACTGAAAAAATATCTCAAAGTTGGTTTGCTTTCTATCGTGCATTTTCAATCATTTGTCTTAGCTCATTGTTCCTACAGAAAGCCTCTGTGACTTGCTTTTATGTACTGGGATTATTGTTAGTTTCACCTTGGTATTTAGTTGAAAGTGTGAAAGTGGCAGTGGAGGCCACTGTAAAGCCAACCCTAGAAATGCCTCTCCATGTCTCTCAGGTTTTCTCTTTTCCGAGACGCCATTAATTGAGCATCTATTTGATGCCAGGCACATTCCACACATGGCCTCATTTACATTTCACTACAATCCAGGTGAGATTAGATGATGGTTCATTTTCACAGGCAAAAGTAACCTCTGAGAAATAGGTCAGTGACAAGGAGATATAGAGATGGGCTTAAGCAGTAGTCCATACATACACACAGGTTCAAAATTCCTGCATAGTAGTTTTATTGAGACTGCAGGATAGACATGTCAAGGGCTCTCAAGCAAATTATCGAGGGACTCAGAAGGACAATTGAGGGAGCTTTTAATCACATATTCATGGGAGAACACTCACATACCTGCTCCCTGAGGAACATATATCATAGTGTTAACGACATTTTCCTAACTTTCTTGCTTCAGATGTAATTATCAGTGACAGCCTCAAACATCATTTAGTACACAAGTCCAGGAAGGACAGCAGGGACAGGGACCTCATACTGTTGGACTCATGCTATACCTTTGCTTCAACACCTTGCATTTCTACCCACATGTGTCTTGCAAATTATTTTCCTTTGTGGCTCAGTAGCAAAATATTTACCCTCAGAGCAGTCCATTTTAGGTGTGCCTATAAAAACAGGGGTTGATCATTTATGGAAGCCGACTGCCTAATAGGCCAAAGGTGTTTTAAGGTCACGCTTTCAGTGTTCCTTCTTGGAAACCTGTTCTTCAATTTCTCTGGGGCTCAGGCTTGTGAAGACCAGGCATCCTAACCTCTCCAACCCCAACAGGCTCAGATGACCTGTTGCTATTTTTGAATGTCAGTGGACCTTATTAGGCATTAAAAGAAATGCCCAAGAGTTTTCCCCTTTCTCATTTGGTGTTTGGATTGTCAGCGGAAGTCTTGAGCTTTGAGACTTGGCAAGCCAGTGCCTTCAGACAAACATCCTGTGGACAAAACTGTCTGGCCCGGCACTTGGTGTTCCAGGATGATTGACAGGAAGCAGCATGTGTGTGGTGAGGAGGCAGGACCGCACTCTGAGCTCCCTGGCTTCCAGTTCCCTCAACAATAGCAGCTCCCAGGGAGCCTCACGTGTTTTCTTCCCCATCTGCCAGGAGTAGAAGTTTAAATACTTGGTGATTGCGGGAGCTAAGGAGAAATTTGGTACTTACCCTAGCAATTATGAGCAGAAAACCAAAACCTGTTAATTGTACTTCTACTTGAGAGACAGGAAGAGTAGATAAACAGAGATCTGAGAGGACAGCTTGAATCAAACAATGGCCCAAAAGAGCCATTCAAAGAAATCATGACTGGTCGAAGCTCATGTTGGTTCTTTTGTGGCCCAGGACCTGACGGGTCATGTGGTGTGAGGAAGATGGCAATAGCGGAAGAAAGTGGAATGAAACTAAAAATCCTACCAGTAGGTGAGGATTTTGCAACACCTTTGAGTTTGGTTTTGTAACATGTTTTGAGTCAGGCATTATATTAATTCCTTAAGGAGATAAAATGGAGGCTCAAAGAGTTAAATAACATTGTCCAGTGTGACAAAAATCAGACCATGGTGCAAGTGGCATTTGAATTCCTGTTCTTTGGACACTTTCATAACCTACGCATTTTCCTCTGTTACTTCTCCTTCCTAAACTTGCCTGTGTCCTGCCATTTTCTTTTTCTTCTTGAGTCCTGGTAGGGAGGATGTAGAAGAGAATTGATCTGTCTGGTTCAGTCTCCTACAATGTTCAGTTTGTATTTTCCATATGACTCTTCCCAAAACTTTCTCCATCGTCTTCATCGCTGGGGCCTTTCTGGCTCTGGGTCACTACCGTGTTACTTCCTCTGTTAGTAGTACTTTTGCTCCCTTCTCCCTAATGCAACCTACTTCAGAGCGTCCTTCAAACTATACCTCAGGGGATGGATAAAGAGCACGGTGGCTTAAATGCTTGTCTAGCAAGCACAACGTCCTGAGTTAGATTCCCTGGTACCGCATATGCTGGGTATGATAGCATACGCCTGTAATTCCAGCACTCAGGAGGCTGAGGCAAGAGGATTGCCATAAACTCAAGGCCAGCTTGGGCTCCATAGTGAATTCAGGGCCAGTCTTAGCTACAGAGTGAGATGCTGCCTCAAAACAAAACAAAACAAAACAAAAAACAAAACAAAACATAAAACTACAGTTCAAATGCCAACATTAGACAGGTCATTCGCAAGGGATAATCAAAATACATTGTGAATATTTAAACTTAAAAGATATATTACCACGACAGGTATATTTTAATTAACACACCTCTAAAACTCTGAACATCCTCATTTCATTGTTTCTGCCACTTTCTGAAGCAGTTCTGGGAGTCTTCTTTCATGAATATTGTTACAGGTGTGATAAAAACAATACAGTGCGCCACTGTGGAGTGTTGTTCAGTGAAAAGGCAAGTTCATTAAAAACTCTGTGGTGTATCCTTGTTCACCTTATTTACCAGATACGGCATACTGCAGCTACCGATACTTTCGTAAGCCAAGATGCCCATGAAAGTTAATCTTTCTGGAATCAATTTAGCACATTAAGGCAGCCATAACAGCACAATTAAGAATACTCAAAAAGAAGGCTTCCAGAATAGCTTCAGAAAGTAACAAGAACAATGAAATAAGGATGCCTTAAGAGAGAGAGAATTTTGAGGGAGATTAATGGCAATGTGCCTTTTACTGTAATCATTTTTTAAAAAAATGTTTAAACATTCATTTAATTATTTGGTTGTACCTCGTATTTCTTAGTGTTTCTCAAGTACACTAGTCACTTTTTGACATAGTAGTCTCACACCAATTTACGTCTACTGCTGTCAAAATTATCACATGTTATTTAGAGACTATCTTAAGTTATTACTAATACTTGTATAACAACAACAACAACAACAACAACAACAACAGCATAACCTTAAGATTTAGACCTCTCTTTTGGTGATTTCACATGCTACATTTAAATTAGTATCTATTAGATCCCAGCCTTTCCAGATGTGTTTCTCCCTCTGAGAGTTTCCAGTAGGTTCCTTACCAGGTTTATTAAATTAATATAAGACAAGATACCTGAGAGGACTCAATGTGGGAAGAGACCTGTAGCCAGTCTCCCCTTCCTTCCTCACACATGCATACATTGTATATCACTTTCTGTTTATTGAAGTTTGGTCCTTAACTTCATAGCATGACAACAGTTCTTTGTTTCATGTCCTCTTAGGATCACCGAGAAAGGACAAGATATGGGAAAGGTGAGTGGTGAAGATAGAGGAAGTGGCAGAATTGGCCATTCAGAATTATGCTGTCAATCAAGATTCATGATAATTCACATTAGGTTTCAAAGGCTGTTGTCTTACTCATGCCCACACTGGTCATACATAAACATATCATATTTATCAATGTGCTTGTAAGCATGTACATAACCCTATAACTATAGGTAAGACATGATATTAAGATTTACAAAAACAACTTAACACTCTTGGCTTACCTAGCACATCAAATCATCAACCATACATAGCACATATAGTCAAACCAATTCTCTTCCGTGGGGATCCCACCCAGTAGTTTGGGTCTCTTAGTCTGTCCCACTCTGTGAAACCAACAACCTGCTAGTCATGGCTCCCTCTTCTCACTCCAGGCCCTTAAAACTTGGGGGTTACTATGCTGAAACTCTGCGTATGTCTGATTGTTGCTTCAGGGCCATCTAATTACGATCTCCCCTTAAATAAGACACCTTGAAGGATTAAAGTATAATCAGTCCATGGTCGCATATAATTTTGGTGCCATGCTTTGGGATCTTTTCTGGGGTGGGATGCCATGACTCAGCATAACCATCAAGGCATGGTTGCTGGCAGTTGACTTATGGCTGGACTTCCGTAGAACGTTCCTATGATCGCATACACCTAGGAGTCCCTTCTGGAGCCCCCTCTTTGAGCGTGGGTGGCTTGTAGGCTACATGTGGTTGGGAGGAGCCCACTAGCTAGGGAAAAAGAGGCCAACACTGGGGCAGGAACGACACTCCCCAAGATTCTAAACACCAACATGATCTGCAGCTACAAGCTATGAGAAGTCGCAGAGATAAAAGATGTGATTGAAAAACACTAGGAATATTTAAGTCTTAAAAATTTAGGGGCTGGGGGTTAGGTCAGAAGTAAAAAAGTAAAAAAGCTTGCTTAACAAGTGCAAAGTCCTGGGTTTGTTCCCTGAGGAACACAAAAAAATGAGCTGGGTTTGGTAGCATGTGTCTGTAATCCCAGCACTTATGAAGCTGAGGAGGGAAGATTGCTATGAATTCACGGCCAGCCTGGGTCACAAAGTGGGTTCAGGACTATCTTGGACTTCAGAGAAATACCTTGTTCCAAAAAAATTACAAAATTACTACAATAAAATACATATTGCCATTAGTTCCCCTCAGAATTTCCTCTCTTACTTTGAACACATTTATCCCATCATTCTTGCCGCTTTCTGAGGAAGTTCTGGCAAAGTTGTCCCTATGAAATGTGATAAAAGATACAGGGAGTGTTGCCTCCGACAGCCATCTGAAGGAAAAGCCGACTTGTAAAATCATCATAGTGTGTCCTCATCCACCTTATTCACCAGAGATGATACCACGCAGTACTTTGCCTAAGTCAAAATCTCCGAGGGAGGTAAACACTTTAAATTGATTTAAATTAATTTAGAACATCGAGGCAGCCACAACAGTACAATTAAGGATACTTACTAAAGTGGACTGCCAGAACTGCTTCAGACAGTGGCAAGAACAATAGAGGAAGTGCTTCCAAAGTGATGAAAATGTGTGACAACGTGTTTTTACCATATATATTTTCAATTAAATTGGCTATAGTTGTCAGCCATGGCTTGTAGCTTCACATGTATTGACACACAACGGGAGACCTTACGTGGTGCAGGCTGCTAGCTGTTCGCTGGTCTTCCTCCTCTAACGGGCTGATTTTTGTCTGCTGGTTGAAACATGCCTGGTTGTCTCCTGGTTGAAAATGTTATGCTTCATTTGGTCTTTCAATCAGTTCCGATACACGTAGATTTGTAAAATTTTGCATTCTCAGCATTTCTGTCCTCAGAACAAAACTTAAATTCTGTCTCTTAGCTTTTACAACTTTAGGCACCTGGTTCTGACTTTCCTTCCCAGGTTACTCCGGACTCCCCATTGATCCTGGAGTAGCACTGCTTCCCTCATTCACATGGTTGTATGTACCCTGCAGAGCACTTTCTCCCACAATCCCCCGCCAACACATATAATCTCAATTCTTCATTACCTCAGACAATCAGCCTAAAAGGCCCTGCCCAAGTCTTCCTGCCAGCTTGACTGATTTCCTTTATCTCCAAACTAATAGCACTTTCAGCTTCTTTGGCAGCAGGTCCTGAGAGTGTTTGTGGAAAGCTTATTTTGTTGTATTGCATGGTTGTGGAGCTCGTGCTACTATTTTACTTCCCACTTCACATTCTCTGCGACCTCCCTATCTCCTCCAGGAGCCTGGGCCGTATTCATAGCTATATTCATCTTTGAAAAACTGTTTGAAAAAGTGTCTTATCTGGGGAAATGATATGTCTTCAATAAATCACTTGCTTATTTGTTGAAAAGGTTATTTTCATTGCTTAATCTACCAAACGCGGATCAAGAAGGGGAAAATTGATACCTGTTCATAAGATACCTTTTATTAAGCACAAGGGTAAGTCTTTTGTCTTTTCCACATTTTATTGATATGTATATATGCAATATACACCATTTAGATTGAACTTGAGTACTTTGTGCACATATATATCCCACCACAATTTCAAATCCTTCCCTTCTCCCTTTTTGACTCTCCACAATCTTCCCCTCCCCACTAGTTCTCACTCTCCCTCCACCCACATTTAGTGCGATGGAATGACTGAATTCTGGGTTTTTCTTTTTAGAGAAACCATTCAATATTTCACCTTCTGCATCTGTCTCACTTCACTGGGCATGGCGGTCTCAAGTTGCATCCATTTATCTACAAAGGACTCAAACCAATCTGTCTTTATATATTTATAGACGAGTAGTACTCCATTGTGTACATACATCAAAATTTATGTATCCATTGGTCTGCTGATGGGAATTTTGTGTCTTCTACATTTTAGCTATTGTAAGTTGTGCTGCTATAAACATGGGTATGCATGTATCTCTGTTATATGATGCTTTTAACTCTTTTGGAAAGATTAAAAGAAGAGTTATCGCTGGATCAAAGGGGATATTTATGTTCAATCTTTTGAGAAATTTCTATACAGCCCTTTATAGTGATTGTACCGTTTTGCACCACTAGCAGTGTAAGAGAGTTCTCTTTTGCCCACAGCCTTGGCAGCACTGATTGCTGTTTGAGTTCTTGATATACACTATTCACTCTGGGGTGAGATGGGATCTTAGTGATGTTTTGATTTGCATTTCTCTAATGGCTAAGGATGTTGAACATCTTTTCATGTATTTACTGGCCATTTGAACTTCTTCATCTGAGAACTGCCTTTTCATTTCCATTGTCCATTTCTTAATCAGGTCTTTGAATCTGAAGGTTCTATTTCTCTTCAGTTCATTGTATATTCAAGTTATTAAAACCTATCTGAGGTATAGATAATGAGTATGTTTTTCTATTCTGTTGGTTCTTTCTTTACTCTGTTGATAATTTCCTTTGCCATGCAAAAATTTTTAATTTGAAATAATCCCATTTGTTGATTCTGGGGGACTATTTCTTTTGCATTGGGTACCTTATTAAGAACATTCTTGTCTACACCAATATCTTTTAGATTTTTGCCTAATTTGTCTTCCAAAGTTTCAGTGTTTCAGTTTTAATATCTAGGTCTTTGATCCAGTTTGATTTGACTTTGGTGCACCATGGCAGGTGTGTGTCTAGATTCGTTCTTCTGCATGTGGTTATCTAATTTTCCCAGCACCATTTGTTGAAGACACTATCCTTTCTCCAGTTTATGCTTTTGTCTCCTTCATCAAAAATAAGGTAGATGAAGGTACTTGAATTTGTCTCTGCATCCTCAGTTCTGTTCCATTGATCTACCTGTCTGTTTTTGTGCTATTGTACCATATATTTTTTTAACTGTTGTTTTGTAATATAACTTGATGTCTGGAATTGTAATGTCACCTGCCTTGTTACTCAGGGTTGTTTTGGCTGTTCTTGCATTAAATCTGTATATCAGTTTGGGCAGTATAGTCATTTTGACTATATTAATTCTGCCTATCTAAGAATAGGGGATAACTTTCCATTTTCTAATGCCTTCTTCAATTTCTTTCTTCAATACAATATAATTTTTGTAGAGGTCTTTCACTTCTTGGTTAGATTTATTCTTAAGTATTTAATTTTTTTGATGGGTGATTGAGAATGGAATTATTCTTCTGAGCTCTTTCTCAGTGAGTTCATTGTTACTGTAGAGAAATGCTACTGATTATGTACCCTGAAATGTGGCTGAATTTGTTCATTAATTCTAAGAGTTTTGTGGTGCAGTTTTTGGGGTCTTCTAGGTAGATAATCATACCGTCTGCAAATAAAGGATGGTTTGACTTCCTTCTTTCTGATCCATATTCCCTTTATTTCACCCTCTTGCCTGATTGATCTGGCAAGAATCTCGAGGAATATGTTGAATAGAAGTGGTGAGAGTAGACAGCCTTGGTGTGTTTCCAATTTAAGGGGAAATGGCTTCAGTTTCTCCCTATTTACTATGATATTTGCAGTAGGTTTGGCATATGTGGCTTCTATCAGTTTGAGGTATGGCCCTTCTGCACCTATTTTCCTCAAGGTTTTTACTCATGATCTGATGTTGTATTTTGTCAAAGGCCTTTTCTGTGTCAATTGAGATAATCATGCTTTTTTTTTTTTTTTTTTTTTTTTTTTTTTTTTTTTTTTTTTTTTTTTTTTGCTTTTGTTGATGTGGCCTATTACACTGATTGATTTCTATGTGTTAAAACAACTGTTCATTCCAGGAATGAAGCCCACTTGATCATGGCATATCATCGTTCTGATTACTTGCCAGATTCTATTTGCCAAAATCTTATTGAGGATTTTTGCATGTATAATCATTAAGGAGATTGATCTATAATTATATTTTTTTGGTGAAGTCTTTGTCCGGTTTTGGTAGTAGGGTGATGCTAGCCTTCAGATATAAGGTTGGTAGTGTTGCTTCTCTTTCAACTTCATGGAAAAGTTTGCGAAGCATTGAACTTCATATCTGAAGTTCTGTAAAAATTCTGCTATGAGTTCATCTTGTCCTGGGCTTTTCTCTGTACTTAGAGACTTTATTACTGCCTCAATTTCTGTGAATATTATAAGTCTATTTAAAGTTTTTATGTCTTCTTGGTTCACTTTTGGTATGTGTCTAAAAAGTCATCTATCTCTTCCAAGTTCTGTTATTTGTTGGATGATGTCACTCCATGACCTCCTGGATTTTGGTGTTTGTGTTGGGAAATATGCAGTTACCCTCATGAGCTTGTCTATGTAAGTCACCCTTTATTTTTCTTTTACAGCTTTTAATGTTCTCTCTTTGTATTGGGTCTCTAGGATTTTAATCATGATGTGTTGCAGGAAGGTTCTCTTCTGGTCAATGTTGTTTGGAGTTCTTTATGCTTGCAGTAGTTCAATGTTCATTTCTTTCCTTAGACTTGGGAAATTTTCTTTCATAATTTCATTGAACATGTCCTTTAAGCTATTTCTTCTCTCCTCAGTTTGTCCTTTCACTCCCATAATTTTGAAATTTTGAACTTATTTATCTTTGAGTCATCTATCAGCTTTTGTAAAGTCTCTTTCTTACTTTTTTTGTTTTATAATCTTCATTAACCATATGTTCCAGACTATCCACTTTGTCTTCAAGATCTGACAATCTATCCTCAAAGTATTCAAACTGGTTATTTTTTCCTGTGAGTTTTTCATATCTTGCAGTTTAACTTGCATTGTTTCTATATCTCCAAGGATTAGCTATTTATGATACAATCTTATTTAATCTTTCCCCAGACCTGGTAAATTATTTTACTGCCACTTTACAGATAGCAATTTTCATAGAAGTTTTATGCTATTTGTCTGGGATCATATAGCCTGTTCATGAGAGCTTGTTTATCTCCCACCCCCCACAAATATGTATTCATTGAAACATTCATGAAACAAATTTTTATTAAAGGAACTAGGAACCAATGATGAGCAAAACACCACCTAGGCCTGTTATTATAGTAGTTTAGATGAGTAGGAAAATGATGATGATCTAAAACCAAAACAAATACAGAGCTGCAGTTGCTGTAAAGGCTGAGATACAGGGATCCTTCTGTCATGAGCATTCTCAGTAGGGTGCTTGACCTCGGGAGAGAAGGGAAGATTTCCTTGTTGAAATGATGTGGATGTGTGAGATGTGTGAGAGTTAATCAAGTGAAGAAAAAGGCATACCATGCATGCCCAAAGGAAGATTAGCAGGGAGGCAGGGCCTAGGACGAAGGTAGGATCGGACCCATCGCACAGGCCCTGGGAAGCTCTCGAGGCTTACCAGAGATGTGAAGCCATCCCTCAGGGATATAGGAGCAGCGTGCAGCTGTGACCGTTGAAGAGATTATGTCAATTTGAGGGAATGAGCAGCCACACCTGGATTAGGGATTGGGAACCACGCCTAGATTGGGAATTGAAAACCAGCCTGGATTAGAGTGTGAGTGACTTGTGGGCTGGCCAATGAGGGAAGAGCATCCACACAGATGTGGGAGGGGCAACTGGAAGGAACTCCAACGGTATAAAAGGAAGGAAGAGGGAAGCTTGTCGCAGCTTCTTCCTGTGGGAAAGCTCTCGTCTTCTTCATTGCCTGCGGACGCCGATGTGCTCCTCGCCGCCGCGGATCTTCAGCACACATTTGCCCCAGTCTCGTCTCGCGCCTGTCTGCCCGTCGCTGGTTTTCAGTCACCCGTCTTCAGGCTCCGGTCTTCGCCATTGTTCTTTGAACAACCGAGATCTGCAGCTGACTGTCACCTTGCTGGTTGTCCTGCAGTACCGGACGGGAGATCTGCTTCACAGCTGAGCAGCCATCTGGGACTATCTCTGTCCTCGGATTGGTAAGCCTTCCTAATAGATCCTTTTTTTAATGAAATCTGTAAATTCCACCTTTTTAAAGAATCCAAACTAATGCAGCATCTTTCATGAATCATCACCTATGCTAGGAGGAATTTTTGGTGATACAGCTGCCTTTGAGTAGCCCGTGCAACTCTACGTGACCCCTCACCCTGCTCCTTTAAGTAATTCCAGTGAATTCACTGGTTCACCATGTTGGAATTTGGTGTAGTCGTTACTTTTGTCACCTGTTCTCTATCAGGGGTGAATAGCCATTTGTTTACATTTCCCTAGGAAATGTTTAACACAACACGTGGTCCTGTGCAAAGGCCCTGTCAAAGGGCGGAGTATGGCGTGTAAAAGTGAAAGATGCTGAGGTAGGTAGACCGGGGGTGGGGGGAGAAAGAGAGAGAAGACAACTATTTTTTAACCTTTATTTCACAAATGGTGAATCCATTCAGTGATATTAAGCATTTCTAAGAATATGAACGATATGATTCATCTGGATGCAATACGGAGAGCCGATGGGGAAGGGGTGAGAGGGGGTGAAGGGAGGAGCCATTGCAGTCGGCCTGGGAGCCACAGAAATCGCTGCACAGGCGTGGGCAGAGCGTTGCGAGTGTGACAGAGTAAAGAGCACACCTCAGGCAGCAACCTACGTGGTCCGATAGAAACGCGTTGGTGGTAGATCTGACTTCGAGGCGTGGAAGAGGAAAGTGAAACAATTGACACCGGGACTTTAGCCTGCAAAGCTCGCTGTATCTACATATGGAACTGTGAAAGGTGATCACGATTGAGGTGGAAGTTTTGACGCTGAAGTCTGATGCATTGCAAGCCACCTTTACCTACATAAAGTGAGGTGCTAGTTTGAATGCATGTGTCAGGCATTTGAGTGAGAGGTGTGTGATAGGGGTGGACACCCCCGAGGCTTTGTGCAGAGGATGTGTTGACAGCTGTGGACACCATGGGGAGTGATGTTGATCAGTGGCTGGTGCGGGTACTCGGCCTACCGTCTAGATGGCTCTTGGTCCCTGGCTTGCAGCGGCTGTGCCCTGAGTGGTCTCATTTGTTAGTCATTAAATTCCGTAGCCTATAATGTTTCCGTGAGATCATTCTTTGAGAAAGCAAAAGCTAAAGTGAGTGGGAGCCGATGCTGTAATTTTTGACCTTTCAGGGTTTTTTTTAAGCTTTGTTTTTAAAAACCATGTGCTTTCCTGCCACTGTTTTCGCACATTTATTGTTGAAGTTGAGAAATAGTGGTGAATATTATATTTGGCAATTAGGCTCATTACTTGACAGTGTTTGTGTGAGCCTAGGAGGTGTAAACTTCTTCCTCTGCAAGCAAAAACTAGAGGCCTAGGCAGAGCCGG
Source organism: Ctenodactylus gundi (assembly GCA_004027205.1). NCBI lineage: Eukaryota > Metazoa > Chordata > Mammalia > Rodentia > Ctenodactylidae > Ctenodactylus > Ctenodactylus gundi. The sequence continues at coordinate 22,249 of PVKB01006362.1, read as the reverse complement.
GAGAGTTGGATGAGGTCACCAAATGCCCGGAAAAGCAGATGAGGACACAGGGTATCACAACCCACAAAGGGCTTTCCACGCCTCGGAACAGGCTGCCTGTGTTGCTTATTTAGGAAGAGTGGTAAGCAAAGGAAAGGGTGTTGCTGTCCCAATCCAACCAGCTGTAGGCTGGAGCCTCCCAATCCAACCGGCTGCAGGCTCATCCTGATATTTGTCCATAAGACAAGTGCCCAGAACATCAGGATCGATTATCACGTTGACAAATTAAAAATGATGGAGAAAGGAATAAATTCCTTATGTTCATAGCATATTATTCACTATAATAAGAACAAACTACAACAGGACTAGTTTTATAGACACCAAAAAGGACATTTCAAAAGTAAACACTGACCTAATGAAAATATAAGGAATTAGTGACTTTTAAAATAATTTAAGAGTTATATGATTTATGAAGTTATTAATTTGAATACCTATTTCTTCCACTTTGTTGTAAATACAAATAGTAGCTTGGGATGCTTATAACTTTTTACTTTGTCTATTCACTAAGGTGTGATTCCATATCTGTGTATATAAATCTGCCTTTTCCTTTTATTAGCTTCAGAAAATTGTATTGCAAATACCCCCTAACTTATTGGAGTAGCCATAGTTATTTAGTTTTAGGCTTCTAGTTTTAGGCTATTCAAACAGAATTGAAAAGAATATCTTAGTATAATCTTTATATAGACATATATGTGGCAGAAAATTCTAGATTTGTGATTAATGGGTCAAATAGAGTATGTATGTCTTTATAATTTTGATTTATACTAGAAATACTTTATAGATGTTGAATTAATTATTACTCTCATGAAAAGTGTATGAGAGTGCTTTGTGTCCCCAAATCATTTGCCAAATTATCATTTTGGTATGTCACTGAAGTATGCTTTTAGAGATATTGAAGTGTTAGGATTTGCCCAAAGGTCTAGCTGATTCAGGAATCAAGAAGTCCCTAGACGCTGCTCTTAGGGCTATTCGGAGAAGCTAAAAGATTTTTAGTGCCTTTGGAAAATGGCCTAACTAACCTTCATGGACAACATGCTAATATTTTCTATGTCACTTCGTTATCACATGATTTTTATTCAGTCAACTAATATTTACTGAGCGCCAACTCTGAAGAGTAGGTGAATCATGAGGACCTAGACTCCTGACTTTTAGGAACTTCTGTGCTAAAGGAGTATAAGATGCTAAGAAAAATATGATAAATATATCAATTGAAGGGTAGTAAATGCGGAGAGAATGTGGAATAAGGCAGTGAAGATTAGAAGTGCAGGGAAAGGAATTTTAGATACACTGTTTTGGAGAAATTCACTGTGAAAGAGATATTTGGGTGAAAATGATGGTGTGGGATACTAGCCCTGTGATGTCTAGGAGAAGAGCCCTCTAAGCAGTCTGTGGGCAGAGCAGTCACCCTGAGGTGTGAATGTGCCAGGGACTTTCAGTATGGCTGCAGTAGGGAAAGAGAAAGAAAGAGGGAAAAAGACAGGGAGAGAAAGAGGGAGAGCCTTGGAAGCAATTCTCTGGGGTTGGAGTGAGGAAGCGTCTAAGATTTTTGAGCATAACAGAGCCATTATCTTGACGTATGCTTGCAAAAGTGTGATTTTGAATGCGGGCCTGAACCAAAGATGACAGGATCCCCCGAGGGCTTGGGGCAGGGGACTCACTGATAGAGAGGAGTTGGAAATGACTCCTAGACTTTTGGCATAAATCACCCATCCCTGGTGAAGCTCATGGGTATAGCCCAGTTTGGTGAGGAGACTCAAAGTCATTTTGAATCGTGTTGTATTAGAAGTATTAGGTATCAAAGTCAGGTATCAAGTAGGAACGTCTATAAGGGCGTTGGGGCGTCAGGGGAGGGACTTCAGGAAAGAGTCGCACATCCGCCTTGCTTAATACTCAGAACAGGCAACGCTGTCTTCAGTTTGCAATCGAGAACCAAGCTGATCATCTTTCTCTGACTTCTCTGCATCCAAAGCCCGTTGCGTGCCTGCAGCATCACTGGGCACCAAGCCCTGAGGATCTGCTGGTTATACCCGGGGACATGATAGATGGGGAGAGCACTGGCAGAGTGTAAGCTGCGGATGTGAGACCGGAGCCCCTACGGAAGTGACAGGGCTGTGTGTGGAAGACTTCCTGCACAAGGGAGGTCAAGGTCGCCCTGAACTGATCTATTTTTTGGAAGATCTCGTTTTTCTCTAACGATGCTCTCTTAGCCTCACTAATTTCATAATAAAGGGATGTTTCCAGCTTATTTCTCATACCTCAAGATACTCTATACCATCAGTGGTTAGATTACTTTTTTATGTAATCCTCAGAGCTCCTGTGCTCAGGGGTGAGAATGTTTTTGGTCTCTGGCCATCTCTGCCAGACTACTACAGCTAAGGAGAACCAGGAAGGAGGACCTGTGTCCCTTAAAAGTATAGCTCACAGTAAAGGATAAAGTTCTAGCGCTTTCTAAAGGGTCTCAATAACCATGTTTACAATCTTAACTTAGTACTTGAGTTTCTGTTTGAGCTTTTTTCATTTATATTTCATAAATAAGGTTTTGAGACACCTTTGAAACACTATACTTGTCTAAGATTCAGGTTTTGAAGTCAAGAAGCTCTACCAATTATTACCTGGCATAGAAAAAATTATTTAAATCTCAAGTTTTTTCAATTTTGTCATGAAGATAACAATAGGATTTTCCTCATTAAGTTGAGGCTATTATAAAATACATAAATTTTTTATGCCAATCCTTATACAGAGTAGAAATCAAGAAATAGTATAGTCTTAAGCAATTATGTTTGTAAAATTATACATACATAGTTGTGCTTATATTACATGCAATTTACACTTATATGTACAAGTTATATAATATATATCATGCCTATAAAGGTTATATAGGAGTTGTATTTGTCCAGAACATTGTTCTTAAAATGAAAACTTTGTGTCAGTTAGACAAGTACCTTGTGGATATTTTTAGCAGCAGCATTATTTGAAGAAAATCACAAACTTTTCAATTTATGAAATATATAAATGATGCTGAAATGCTTTTTGTATTTTTGAGTTTAAATATATATAATTTTTTAAAAAATTCAATTAGTAAAACATGGACTTATTTAGTTTTCTTTTTTAAACATTGGTATCAACTTATTTGTTGTGAAGTTTTTTCTCATTTTTGTTAATGTATATATACAATACTTAGTGGTTACAATGAGCTTGAGTATTTTGTGCACATATATATCACATCAATTTTGCAATCCCTCCCCATTTTTGACCATTCCACACCCCATTCCCCCCAAATTCCCACTATCACACTTATTTGGTTCTACAGCGTGCCTGTATTCTGGGTTTCCCGTATCAGAGAAACCATGGCATGTTTAACATATTTAATCTTCTGCATCTGACTCACTTCACCACTCAAATCACCCCTCTTTAGCTCAGCTTCTCACCCCTAGAATAGGTTGCCATAGCTGTATCTTGACCCTGCAACCAGGAGCTGGATGACATTGCTAACCTAGCTGTCATGGCATCCAACTCCCGGCTCTATTTTATTTTGGGTGCAATATATCAAGAAAGTGCTGATTCATACAGATAAATAATTGTAGATTATAACCGTTTCTTTCTAAAGCTTGCTTTTTATTTCTTAACATATGTTACAAAAAATACAACTAAAAGCCCTGAAAGAACAGTAAGAAATTTTTATTTATTTATTTTGAGTTTGAGTGTTTTATTTGGTATTCTGATAGGCACCCCCCCCCCCATTTTATTGATATGTATAAGCGCAAAATTTAAGGTTTACGATGAGGTTGAGCATTTTCTGCACGTACGTATCTTGTCAAGATGACAAGGACTTTCCCACTCTCCTTTTGTCCCTCCCCCTACCCACCCCTCCATCCTTCCCCCGCCCTACCCTCTGTTTCACTTTGTTTTATTTTAAAGTAGCATCACCATAATTTAAGCAGAAGAGTTACTTCTATCATTTTAAAAAAATCAAAGTCTCTCAGCAGATACTAAGATCATTTACTCATTACATATATGAAGTTGTTCATTTAATCAGGCACATAAAAATCAGACTTCACTTTTCTCTAACTGAACCGATTTTGTATTTCCAACCATATGTTATATCACAAGGCTTCAAGGACAATTCAGTCAATTCAGAAATGATTGGCCTCCCCATGGAATTGTGTCTAGGTCCCCTAAGTGTTTATGCAGTGTCCAGACAGGGTGGGGAGAGGGACGTCTGGTCTGCAGTCATCAAGCTTTCATGTCGATGCTCCCTGAGATATGAGGGAGGTTGTCTCACCGTGGACTGCCTGTTTGCTGAGATAATTCACTTCCCGTGCTGGCTGTAAGGCTACTCTAGGCTCATCTTTCTTCCTTTTTTCTTCCATTCCCCTTCCTTCTCTTCTTCATTTTCATGCCATATGCCCATTGATGCCACAGGAGAAACAATTTGTTAAATTTGTGACATCATGATAAATGTGGGGTGATGGCTTCCTAGACTTTGGGCCAGATTGTTTGTAGCTCCCCTTTCTGTTATAGCCCTTACCAGGTGGCAGACACAGTTGGATTACTTTACCTAAGCCCCTAGTCAAGATAGGGGCTTTTTGCTGTTAAGGACTCTAAACTGGGATTGCCAGCTCCATGTCCCCTCTGACACACTAAGTCTAGAATCTAATGTGGGACAAGTCCCTGTCCACACCAGTCCAGAACTCTTCACATGCTCCCGCCTCCTCCTCCGTTCCCCTTGTCTGGGATTTGTCTCTCATGTGAGCACAGCAGATAGGTACTCTCAGAGTGCACGTGTTCACACGCCTACAAAGACCGAAGAATTCGGAACAGCTCAATCTATGCACAAACAGGAAAAGAGAAATGGCATCTCACGGTCTGGACAGAAAAAAAAATTGTCATCACATGCATATGTGCCTGGTTTTCAAGGAGTTATTTGCCAAGTAATTTAGAAAACAAAGCTCTTGTCCCTGCCCCAAGTTCCTGTTCCCCCCGGTGCACCGTGCTCAGTGTTGTCCTCATTACGCTGTTCTCCCATTTTCTCAGCCCAGCAATGTCGCGTTCATCTTACTCTCCGATCCTCGCTGGTTGTGTTCGTTAATGGATGTACACACCTCCAATCCCTGCCTCAAAGCCAAACTTGGCCATTCCCTGGCACATAACATCCCATGGGCCCTCACCTCCTAGATGGTGGCCACTACTCAGTTACTTCCTGCTTTAGTTTGTGGGCTCCCTGCATCCGTTATCCAGAGAATGAGCACGGTCCTTTAAAAGTGTGTAACAAGTCATGTTGGCTTGAATGTTCTCCAAAACTCACCAGTGCCAAAAGGAAAAAAATTGAGTCTTTCCTCCCAACGTATAGAAGGTAGCTTCTGACAGCTTCCATGAGTGCTCCTATTCCTTTTTGTGCCATGATCCACCTGCAAAGGCCCTGCTTATAAACTTGCCCAATCTGTCCTTAAGGCCCCGACATAGGGAACATTTAGTCCCCTGATATTTGCGTAGGTGGCATCTTCTCAATGACTGACTCCAAGTCTCACTTCCTCAAGGAGTCCTTTCAACAACCTCTGTTAAAATGGTCAAAACTCAGGTTCCCAGTAAGGAAGGGACCCTGTTTTCTTCACCCTGTTTTCTTTCATATGTTCCTTTTATGAATGCTTAACAAAGTCCGTTGTGCTATACACTGCCCCAAGGAATAAAGCTGTAGAATAAGAGATAATGATATTCCCATCATGTGGAGCTCAAATTCTAGTTAAGGAGGCAGAAGATGAGCACATGCATGTTAAACAGCCCATTAGCTATCGGTAAGGGCTGTGGAGGGAAAGAGTGGTGAGAATAGACCTTGAGAGTACCGCATTGAGGAAGAGGTTGCAGCCCTGGCCAGCGTGGCTAGGACAGATCGTGCAGTAGGTGAGGGAGAAACCTACCCTCCCGGGAAGAATGGTCACAAAGCCCCAAGGCATGGCCTTTAGGCAGCAATATGCCTTGGGGGTTTGAGCAACAGCCAGGGGACCCTTGTGGGTGCAGTGTGGTGAGTATTGGGAAATAGTCCTAAAAGATGAGCTGAGCAGAAGAAGGAGGAGGGGAGTGGGCCGGCTCTTCTAAGTCAACGAAAGGGCTTTAGCTTTCCTCAGAATAAGATGGGAAAGTTTAAAAGAAATGATCAGACCTAGCGTTGAAAGGATCACGTTGACTGCTAGGTTGAGAACAGACTGTAGCAGAAAAAGTATGGATAAAAGAAAACTGACTAGGGTGCCATGGCAGTACTGTCAAGGAGAGCTGGCAGTGGCCGGTACAGAACGGGGTGTCGGGGTGACAGGAACAGCCACTTGAGCCTGGATTTAGAAAGGATATATGAGGACTGAAAAATGCTAAGTCAATAAAAGTGGTAAGCCACTGGAAGAATAGAGATAGGCCAGGGAAAAGACACATGAGGTAGTGATTTGGGGCACTTCATGGTTAAGACTAATGCTAACTGGGCAGCTAGATAATCAGAGGTGTGTGTGTGTGTGTGTGTGTGTGTGTGTGTGTGTGTGTGTGTTTAGGTGTGAATTTGCATATGCTTTTAATTGTATTTTGGATGAGTTTTGCGTAATGGTTTATTTGTCTTAAGACAACTATTCAAAAATACTCTGAAATGAATTTGAACCATCTTTATATATAGAATCTCTGAGGTACAGTTGCAAAATTTCCATGGATATCTGTTTTAAGTCTCAGCATACTATTAAGATAAAAAGTACTATTTGATACACCCTTCATAGCTAGTGTGTGTGTGTGTGTGTGTGTGTGTTTGTGTGTGTGTGTTTGTGTGAGAGAGATATGGCAAGCAGAAATGATATAGCTTACCAATCCATACCACAAAGAGACTTGGGTAAGTGCTATTTCTGTTCACTGCCGTTGGATCCATTTCTCAGAAAAGTATCCGGCTTTTCCCCTCATACTGTTGAACACCTGATGTGAGCCATCAACAGCTGGCAGGCTTTCTGGAGGGAATGTGTAGAGTGGGACAGATCACTCCCTTCCAGGGTCATATTGGCATGACCTAACGATGCGATTTGGTGTGATGTGCAAGTTGTCATGATGTGCTTTTTATAAATAGTGTCACTGACACATATCCACTAAAATAAATTGACCTTCCTCTCTTGACTGACTAACATTTTGGAGCCAGCAAAACTGGGTCCGTTGGGAACATGTCCAGCCAGAGATGGCAGTGGAGTAAGCCTTTTAGCAGGTTGTAGCTTGGTGAGACAAAGACTGTGCACATGCACCTGGGTTATTATCACCCCAAGCTACAATTCAGGCTGATACTTTTTAGGTGGGCAGGACTTAACCTCCACAAATTGGAAGTCTTGAGACAAAAGATGCGATGGGGGAAATAGAACTCTGTTGTGAGGAACTAATGAGCTAAGCCTTGTAAAATACTTAGAATAGCACTTTGCACATAGCCAGTTCTCAATGAAACATGTTATTATAACTGATAATGCCTTTAAAACTAAAACGTTTGGCTTTTTGCAATATCTAGAGAGGGAAATGGAGAGAGTCAATAATCTCTCTCACATTTAAAAAATTATCCCATTCTTTAAAAATAGCACATTGTTTTCCTTGAGAGCCTGGTTTTACAATCTGTTTTTCTAAGTGCTAGGCTGGACTCAGCGGATTCAGAGAAGACATCTTGTGAAAGTGAGTCTGAGTCTGGAAGCAGGGACATGCTTTTGAGAAGAGATGACTTCAGATTGTCATCTGTTCTTAATTGGAGAGAAGATTTCAGCTGGTCCTGACAGCCCTAGTGGAAATGAGTCTCCTGATCGTTAAATCCTACAGCTGAAACCTCCCACGGCACACTTGAACCCTTGACACTCATGCATTTCATCTTTCCCGGCTATTTTTTGGACCTATTAAGCATTTCTGTAACACTTGGCTAAGGTGGCTGCTTTTCATTAATGGTTCCTTATACTATCTTATGTGAAAGGTGAAAACAATGGTCCGTATTTTATAGGTAGAGGAATTGAGGTATAAGTCACCCTAATGTGGTTTTGGCCAAGGGCACCAGAAAATTAAGCCCTGGAGCTCATAACGGAATCCAGAGTGTCCCACTGCTGAGTTGGAGGAGAGACCTCTATGGAAGATTTGGCGCATTGAAATAAAGCACAGCAGGGTTGTTGTCTCTGCTAAGAATGAAAAATACTTCTTACAGTCATGCAACACTCAAATTTGATCCAGTTACTGTTCTCTGTAAAACCTTGATTCATTTCTCGATTATCCCAGGATAGTGTCCATTTCTTTATTAGAGTGTGTACAGGCTTCTCCACTTCCAACAGTCAGCCTCACCTCTCCCAGCTTTCCTCTGTACTCCACCCACCTGAAGATCTCTGCTCTCTAAGGTGACTTTGCAGTATCACGTAAAATACCCATGTTCTCCTTCATTTCCCCTCGGTAGGTGTGTCTAGAAAATCTCCCCATATTTCTCAAGGCTGCTTTGGTTTGCTCTTCTGTGTGCTTCTAGAGTACAGGAGATTTTCACCACCAGTCTTGCTGAAATTGCACCTAAAATAAGTCTATGAGCCTGTTACCTCTTTGAGGACTGCGCTAGCTTCATTAGAGATCCCTGATTCCCAGCACCCTACCTACAAACAGTAGGGATGCAGTAAGTGTTTTTGGGTCATATGAGGAAGTAACATGCCTTGTGATCTGACATTTTCCATTTCGCAAAATTGTGAAATTGTTAGTCTTTGTGTCAAATGCTTTGATAGACTTTACAGGAACAATAGGTTATGGTTGGAAGCCTTAACAGTGGAATTTCTGGCAACTGCCAGGTGGGGATTAAAGTGAGTTATGAAACCGACCAGTGAAGGTGCTTTAGCTGAAGATATGTTTCACCCTAGCCCTTTGATCTTTAATAGGTATAATCAAGGTGACCGTATGATTTTCCAAACTGGTACGTTGATAGTGGAAATGGGCGCTGATGATAATTATGCTTTGATAATAATGATAGACCAGTACTGTCCCAGTAGAGTAAGTATATGGTCACTCTGAGTCCTCGGATTATTCTAATAAACTGTTAGTCATGGGCTAAATCCCTAGTGTAACTGATCCACAAAAATGGCCCAAAACTGCTGCTGAGTGAGAAATTTTACTTTTGCCTAACTGAGATTGCCAAGGGCCCTGTAGCAGTCACTTTGTGACCTATGACTAGGCAGTCTCTTTCTGAAGTAGCAGTAAACTTGAAGGTACTTATACCTCAGGGATAGTAGCAGGTGAGAGAGGCATCTAAGCGGTAGTTCAGTGGCTCAGTGAAACTTTTGGCACCTGGATTTGAACATGAAGGATGCTAACCAGGGAGCTGAAAGATTTCCAGATCAACTGAATTGCTCAGAGCTGCCAAGCTGGCCTGCAACCTTCCTTTGTGAGTGAGATATGGATGCTAGCTGAAACCACTTCTTAGCTGGAAAACGCAATTTAAACATATGTTTAAAAAAGTAATGATTAAAATATTACTTCTGCAGAGCCCTCAGTCTTGTTGAATTCACAGCTGTGTCAAATGCTTAGCTGTGCCGAAGAGCAGGATAGTGGCCCTCAGTCACCACAGAGTAGGTCTCTGCCTTGGCAAGAGTTCGAGAGGTGAAAGGGGAGGACTTGCATATTAGTAATAAAGGTGAAAATCCCCAGCACCCCGGAGGTGTTGAAATCCTGGTTAGCTTACTTATCTCGTGTTGGCACGTGTCCTAGATTAAATGAAAGATGACATGTTCACATTACTAAAGGTCTCTTTCATTTCCTAGTGTGATTTCTCCAAATTTATGTTCATCACCTAGGTCTCAAGAATGTAATAACTTCTAGCTAATAAATTCTTTGGAAGAATACAATAGTAATTGCTGCTGTAATGATCTTGGATTAAAACTAGACATCCTCGTGTATTCGCAAAAGTTTAGAAACAGAATTATCTTCTGAATATGCGCCACAAGGAAGCATGCATGATGATGGCTAAACAAGAAATGGATCAGAAAGGAAACTCCATGAAGCTGATTGAAATTGGTCAAATCCCGGAATTTCTGTTCATCTTATCCTTTGTCTAGTTTTATATTAGTGTATATTTTTCTTTCAGTGCTGAGTGGGCACCGGTTGCATATGTAAAGGGATACACTTAATCCCCTTATTCAAACTTCTAGGTCAGAGGTACCTGGTGCGTTGGAACTGGAATCCTTCAGGAGGAAAATAACAACAAAATGCATAAAAGATATTTACTGTACATGTCAACTGTATGAGCTTTATGCCGTTAACTTTTGGAGAAAATTACTATATAGTAGGAAAAAATAAAATCACTCACTGCTTGGCATAAGGAGCTGTAATTAATAGAGTATCTATGAGTATATTATAATTAGGAAGCAAATATGGTTTTGCATATTATGACTCTCTTGGCTAAACATCAGCAGGTATTTCCTATCCAGAAGGACTGAGAGAGGCTTTAGACCAGGACTTGGTGGGTAGGTGAGTGGGTAGGGGAAAGTCATCTTTCCAGTGCCACAGAAAAAAAGAGTTCTGGTCATAAATATATTCCCACTCACTGGTGAGCTTCCTGTGTTTCTGTCACAGTCCCTTTGCTATCAGCTGTGAGACTTTGGGTAGGGCACTTAGTGTTCCAGCTTCACTTTTCTATCTCTTAAATGATAAAAACAAAAATAAGTAGCGTGTGTAGTTTTGGAGAGGACAGAATGAAACTACTTTTAAAAGAACTTAAAGTGTTTGGCAATAAATATAAAATGAAAAATCAATATATATTATAATTGTTAGAAACCCGGCAATCCAATATTACAGCTACAATTTTTATTTCAGGCTGTGCTTGAGCATACAGTCGACACCCACGAATGTTTGTTTTTCAGATTTGTGGTTGACTAAACACATTCAGCCCCCAGCCTGGCCTCCCTGGGTCAAAGAGTTCCTCAGAAACGGTGCTATGGTTGGGATCTGGAGTGTCCCCCAGAAGCCTTACACTGGAGGGGGGAGGGGTGACTCAGTCACAGGATTAAACCATTGATTTCCTGGGCTAAAGAAGTGGGGCCTAGTCAGAAGGGACAGATCTTTGAGGCTTGGCCCCAAAGGGGTGGAGTACTGAGATGTGACCTGAAATGACATGTGCCAGCTTCCCTCTGCCTTGCCCACTGTGCTCCTGTCCACCAGGCCTGCAAACATCTTTCCTTCAGCCAGGCCTCCGCCACGTGCTTCCACCATTGCTGGCTGCCGACGAATGGGCTGAGACCTTATGAAACTGTGAGCAATAATAAACCTTTCCTCCTTTAACTTGAGATGGTTGAGTATTATGTTCCAGTGATTAAAGTACTTGCTTAGCATGTACAAGGTCCTGGGTTCAAACCTCCAACACCAGATAAAGATTAGCTGAGTGTAATTCCAGCACTCAGAAGAATGAGGCAAGAGGACTGTCATGAATTCAAGGCCAGCCTGGGCTACATAGTGAGTTCAGGACCAGCCTGGACTACACGGCAAGATTCTGCTCAAAAACAAACAATCAAATGAAATAAAATAAGTAACTAAGACACGAGGTACCCTGAGCACTCCACTTTCCCAAAGTGCCTTCTGCTTTCCTCTTCTCTACTTGGGCTGCCATAGCTTGCTCAGGCAATTAATGGGACTTTAGCCTCCTACTGGGACCAGGAGCCACAGATGATCACATTTCTTGTTAATACTTATGAATCTCATACACTTTCTTCTGCGATGTTGCTTTTTAAAGATTTTTTTCTTTCCTAAGGCAAAAACGAATAAAGAGGGTGGGTTAAATGTCAGAAGATGTGGATATTCAGTTTCTTTGAGAAACCACCTATTTGGATGGTGAATTGGCATCACAAGCTCCCAGCAGACCCTCGGAACATCCCGTCCTCTCCCTGTCTCGCTCTGCTCTCTCCTTCCAGTGACTGTAACCACAGTGCACTCATCACTTTCTGCTTCTCTGGCTTCTCTCTGCTGTTGCTTCTCCAGCCTTTCCTGTGTTTTTGTAGCCAAGCCATCGTATCATATTACTTCTGTTCGCAGTACCATAAGTGATGTGCTTAATGGAGGAGTAAGGGGGCTTGAGCAGGAATTTGGCCTCCTCTGATGACTTGCTATTATCGTGGTGCTGTTATTCATCTCCCTAAGTCCTGTTTGTATAGAGATGGGGGAATAATAACTCCACCTTACTATCATGAGGATGAAGCAAAATATCAGGCAGGCAAACACTTTGCCATAATTATTATTTTTGAGGTTATCTACTATATATATATATATATATATATATATATATATATATATATATATATATTTGGATATATTTGGTATACAGTTTCACTTTATTGAAAAAATTTAAAATATATTGGACATTTATGTTTTCCTTCTGAAATAGAGGGTCATTCTGTTCTTCTTTTTTTAATAGAGTTTTTTTTTTTTAAGAGTAGTTTCAAGTTCACAGAAAATTTGGTGGAAGGCACAGAAAAAATTTTTTTGAGGCAGGTGTCACTCTGTAGTCCACACTGATCTTGAACTCTTTATGTAGCTCAGGCTGACCTCAAGGACGTGGCAACCCTTCTACCTTCGCCACTCAAGTGCTGGGATTATAGGCATGTACCACCATGTCCGGCTTATGTGGTGCTGGGAAATTAAATCCAGTACCTTTTACTTGCTAGGCAAGTGCTCTAACCTCTGGGTTGTTTTCCCAGCCCCGATTCTCCTATTTTTAACACTAAATTAAAATATGCCAAAAGTCTTTCTTAATTTATCCATTTGAAAGGAAATGTAATATTCTTCCTTTGCTAATCTTAGCTTTGGTTGAGTGTTGTTAGGCTCTTTGGATTTAGTAAGTGAAAATTAAACAGCTGGCCTAGAGCTTGCTTTTAGACCCCTTAGGCAACTGAGCGGCACCCAGTGAATTGTGCCTAAATTCCCTTTCCATAGCCTTGTCTCAGACCTATTCCTAACCTGGACATTTCCGATATACATGAGAAAATCTGGCTTATCACAAGGAGCTGGAATTGATAATGTTTAATAATTGTGAATTTGTTCAGTTATTAGAATGAAGTGTATTACTCATTGGAATAAATCATTAGTAAGAGACTGGAATTTCCTCTTTTTTGTGTTTTATTCTAAATAAGAACTTCTTCAATAACATCTTAATACAAGGATCAATGAGATTATTAAACAGTCAAGATTTATTATGTCAAGAGCAGTCATAATAAGACTCCTTATGATGAGCTAAGTATCGTGCTAGGTGCCTTACATGAACTCGCTCATTGAAATGTCATGGAATCCCTGCAATATTGGTCTTAAGAACCCCATTTTATTAAGAGAAAAATGAAGATTCAGAGAGATTTCTCAATAAGGTGAAGCACCCTGGTGCACCAGGATTTCTCTACATATTTTGTCTTAGTGAGTCCTAATAAAACTGTACAGCCTTTTCCTTCATTCCTGGTGTAGGCACCCTATATTAGGCCACATGAACAGCACATCGCTGCTACCATAGACAGAGACTTCCTTATGAATCTTCCTCTTCCTTGATAATAATAGTGCACAGAGACTTGTGTCAATATTTCCTACATGTTATGAAATTTAGGGTTATCACAATCCACTATGCTGCGATGACAAGCCCTGCCTCACAGGTGAGAATCTTGAGGTGCAGCAAGGTGAACTGCTTGCCCAGATGCATATGGACACGTGCCGCCCCCACTCCCCAGCCTGTGGTCTTCTCTCTGCATTGCGTAGATGGCAACCCCTCTGTTTCTTGGAAGTGTAATCTCCTCATAAATGTAATCATAGGTACTTCAACCAACACTTACCCATGGCAGTACCATTTTACCTTGGATTTCACTACAAGAATGTACTGTGGGGTATGGAGAAATTTCCTTTGGAATATCTGTCTCGCCAATTGGCTCATGTTTAAGACCTTTTTACATAACTTGATCAAGACAATATCTTAGGGACTCGTTTCTTCTAATGTTTTGTCCTTTGTTTCTCATCTGTGCCAGAGAACAGAATATTTCCAAATAAAAAAGCAAAAAGTACACGTGGGTGGCTTTATGCTGGGCTTCTGATCACTCTCACAGATGATATCCCAGGTCTGCCTCATCACACGTTACATTTTGAATCATTTTCCCTAACCCAAATATCTTTGGTAACCAGATTTTAGTAACTTCCCTTAGGCAAGCTGAGATCCAGAAACCAAGTGGGCAGTTTCGAGTCCTTTGTGGACCATTCTGAGGCATGCGACCACAAAGCGAAGGTTGGAGCTCATTAGAACGGGGTAGAAAAGCCGAGGAAGGAGAGGGCTTCATAGCTTTCCATTGTACTGGAATTTAACTGGAGTGACTAAAGGCAATTTCATTTTAAAATCATTCCCCCCCTGTCACCTCATTAACACCTCCAATGAAAGACAGCTGTGAGACTGTTAACTCTTTGCTTGCACATTCTTGAAAGTGCTATTGGCTGGGATCTCCGGTCCTTGTGAGAAGATATCCTGCTGTCACCAATCTGGGTATCTGTAGCTTGAAATGAGGGTTTTTCCAAGACCCATATTTATACCTCAATAGTGTGCCGTTCTGTAGAGGGAGGCATGCACTTCTGCCAGATTCTGCACATTTCGAGCTAGTACTCCATAAGCTGCAGTATGGTGTGTGTATGTGCGCGCGTGTGTGTTTTCTGGAATTTGGCTGCCTGAAATTCTTTTTGGAAATGAAGTGAGAGCGTATGTGAACATTCATTAATTTATTCACTCATTCATTTACTCACTCACACATTTAATAAGTCACATTGGATCAGTGCCTATTATATGCCAGGCAGCATGTCAGCATCAGGACATAAAAAAGAATAAGATGTTTGTTCCTTCCCTCAAGGAGTTTACTATTTAATATGAGTTTTTAATAATTATTCCAATATAGAATGATAAAATGCTGATATGAGTGACTGTAAGGACAGAAGGTGCAGTAGACTAAAGGCATCAAGGAAGACACAGAGAAACTAAGCCGTTTTACAAAATGAGTAGTAGTTATATGCAGAAGAGCTGAGATGGAAAAACTGTGTGTAGAAAATTAATAATGATTTTTGGAATGATACTAAAGATCAAAAGATCAGCTTTGTGTGCAGCATGGAGAGTATTGATGCAGTGGAAGCTGTGGCGTATCGATCTCTCTCTTGGGGACACAACATCTGTTCTTCCAGTTACTGGGAGTACTGATGGCTGTGAGATCTCCACTGATCCCCCTCAGGGAATTTCCTCAACCGAAGGGAGCTACTTTGTCCAGCCTTACACTTCCACCCCTGGGGCATCATTCATCTGAAATACAGAGGTATAAAAACCCACCTTATTACAAAGTCAAAATTTCTGAATACGCCTCCTATTTCAGTAGCATCCGATAGAGAAGCCCGCGCCTCGTCTTCTGTGGTTCGTCATCTACTTTCGCCTATTCTCGTGTTTCCCACCTTTCAGAGCATCCATGCTGGCAGATGCTGTGAGACCTGTGAATGCCATATGTTTCTCAGTAGGACATTGGGAATATTACCTGAGTGACCAGTAGTATGAGCTTGAGACAGGCATTAGCATCAGTGACAAACTTGGTGAAAGCTGATGGCGTGAAATGCAATAGAAAGCTGAACTGACAGCAGCGAGGACCAAGAAATAGAAGTCAGGGGTGATAGTTTACTAACAGAAGCAAGAATTTTTTTTTTAATAATGAAGGCAAACTTGGAGTATAAGATTGATTAGGGAGCTAGTGAGGTACCTAATAAACATGGGTCTGGGAGCAATGAGTATAGCTCAGCCTAGAAAAAAAAAATCAAAGGTAGGTGATCAAAAGGTTGAATGGAGCCAGCCTCTAGCCCATTTTCGGTCATTGGACCTAGAACTCTGAATGAAACATCAAATCTCCAGCAAAAATTGAAAGAGGAGGATAAAAATTAATCCTTGTTCATATAAAGATCAACTCAATATGTGGATACAAGTAAAAAATGGGCTATTGCTCTATTGTAGTTTTTGATTAGGGGTAATCTTAGTGTGTAACTAGAAAGAAGAAATTGGCCCAATAGATAGAACTTGTAATGATAAACTTATTCAACCACTTTGCCTGGGGGTTCCTTGACACAGGAGGTCCTAAGTGGCCTGGCATGGTGGCACATGTTCGGGCCTAATAACATGGCCTCCCCCTCACTGAGGCTTGCCTAGCTACTTCCTGGCTATTACTCAATGTGTCAGCAGTATGTGCTTAGTATAGATCAGAGCATAGATCAGTGCTTATCCCCTGACGTTGTACCATTCTTGGAGATGATTTTTTTTTGTGTGTGTAATGGCAAGTTGATTATATTGGAACCCTTTAACCTTGGAAGAGGCAACTGTTTATCTTGACTGGAGTCATTTTTATATTTAAGCATAAATTTGATTTAGGAAAGATCTTCGTCACCATTAGAGTATATAGCATATGTGCAAAGAATCTCACATGACATCAAGGGACTTTTTCAGCAATGAGAAGATGACTATGAAGTCCCCTCATCCCATCGCTTACTATGCTGGGAGCTGTGAACCTGAGGCTGCAACTGGACACAGTTCAGAGTCTGAACTCAGTGACGGTGTGCACCATGCCCTAGGACAGGGTATCTGCTGCATAGATATCAAAGATGACTTGATGGGTGTTCTCAATAATACTGTGGTCTAGCAACAGAAGAGTAGAAGCAGAAGTAAATTCTCTCCCTGCCATTTCTGGAAACCATGTGACGGGTCTTCACTTTATCCCTATAGAACTCTGAAATTGTTGTACTTAGAATTTCTCTTTTTTAAGGAGGAGCCCTCTACCAAAGGATACAACATCTGGTCACTTAGGGCTTAGCCTCTCTCTCTCTCTCTCTCTCTCTCTCTCTCTCTCTCTCTCTCTTCAATACTGGGGCTGGTCAGGCAGGGTCAGTGCATGGTTGGTAAGTGCTCTACTGCCTCAGTCCTTTTGAAATTTTGTTTGAGATAAGGTTTCACTAAATGGACCGGGCTGGCCTCGAACTTGGAATTCTTTTACCTCTCTCTCCCAAGTACTAGGGTGGTAAGCATGTGCCATACCACTAGGCCATGTAGAGCTACTGTGTCAAGAACCCACAGGTAAAAATAGTTATTATCAGGGCTGGAGGAATGGCACAGCAGTTTAAGTACTTGCCTAGCAAGTGCATAGCCCTGAGTTTGATTCCCCAATACCACAGAAAGCTTGTGCACGCCTGTAATCCCAGCACTTGAGAAGCTGAGGCAGGAGGATTGCTGTGAGTCCAAGGCCAGCCTGGGCTACATAGTTCAGGACTAGCTTGGGCTACAGAGTGAGACCTTGTTTCAAAAAATTAGTTATTATCAAGTTATTAGCTATCTTATCTATACTAATTATTGTGCCCAGATCACCAGGTGGAGACATGACTGCTGTGCATTAAGAGTACAGAAAACTTTAGTTATCACACACATGGCTCATGGAGTCCCTCCTAGTACACCCCTGCCAGCGGAGAGGGTGCAGTAGAAGCCCAGGGAGACTCTATAGAGAAGGGGCTCAGAATTCTGAGGACTGACATTCCGAGTTGCCTCACTGAGCAAGCTGTCGAGAGCTGTAGAACATGCAAGGAATCTGGAAAGGATGATGACGGGGGACTGTGAGAATCAGTTTCAACCCTGAGCCTTACTGAGTGATAGAGACCAGAGTTTGTCTACTTCCTCCTGTAAGCTTCCACAAGGAAAGAGACCAACCAGAATCCACAACCTGAGGTTTCAAGAACATATTAAAAGAAGCCAATGGGTCTGAGGAGAACAAGGGTCAGGATGAAGCAGGTACTGCTACAGTGTTAGCCAAATGTCTCTTCAGGGTCCAGGTACTTATCTCCGTTTACTGTCATGCTGGTAGCTTCCAAGCATCTGGTGAGCCCTTCCTTACCCAGGTCTTCTTCTCGGGCAAAGACAGCATCAGCATCCATCACGCACTCCTCTTCTCTCCAAGGGTAACCTACATATAACGACAAGTCAGCAGAACGTATGAATTTCTAGCCATCTTGTTTTAACAAATTTGAAAGGCCATTTCAAAGCCAGTTCTCCCTCTAGGATTGTCGGAGGCTTCATTTATCTCTGTGTGGTTCTAATTCTCCCTCTGCCAAATTCTGCTGTTCTTGTCAACAATAATATTGGAGCACTCTTCAATAAACCTCACTCACGTGTATTGATAACAGAGACTGATTCCCTGGGACCCAGCCTATCATAAGAGTGCTAGTTAGAATAAAGCCTAACCTATTGTATCTGAACACATAAATGCAAAACATCTTGAGAAAGAAGGTGATGTGGTAGTCCAGACGATTTAGGCTGGCGGGTACCTCTGCTTCATGTGGTCATTGGAGGCCTTGATTGCTTTCAATCTTGTTAATCCACACTTCCTTTAGCATTGCCTTACTTGATTGGTCAAAGCTGTTCCCCACTATGTTTGGCTAGATCAAAGTATATGTAGTAGGGCTTGTCTATTGATTTAAAACTCTGAACAGGAAAGGGCTCATTCTTTCAGCTCAGTCTGTGAGAACTTAACCCCAGTCCAGAGGACACTGTACGAGATTGCAGTATCTAACACATGTCCCATCCAGATTAGTCAGCTTTCTCTTACTGGGATAAAATACTGGACATACACTAATTAAAGAAGTAACATTTTATCTTAATTAAATTGCTGCAGTCAGGATCAATCACTAAGGAGTCTTTGGGAGACACTTTATATTTAAATCATAACATTCTCTTAACTCTTCCATTACAGAGTGGGCAGCATTTCCAGCACTGGAGAAAACTCTAGAGTGGGAAGCAGGGATTGTTTCATATGTAAGAAAGTGCTAACATGTTTTGAGTGTTGAAATGTCTGGAAAGTGTGGGGAACCATTAAGTAAGGCAGAAATCGGGCAGTGAGTAACTGGTAAGGGGGGATCTCACTGTGAGATGAACCAAGCCATTCCCCATGTGGAAACTCTTCATTTTATATCTTATAAAAAGTGAAATCTTTGGTCTGGAAGTAGTCAGTATCCTCTCCTTTCTTCTTACAGAGGGAAAAGACCCAAGGGAAAAGTGGATGTTGCTGTCAGATGCTGGATGCGTTGTTCCTAACCTTACTTTAAAGAAGAATTTGCAGAACAGGGTAGGGACAAAGGTGAGAGCGAATGCCTTATGAAAAGCAGAAGCCAGGCTGGTGGTTCAGGCCTGAAGTTCCCAGCACTCTGGGAGGCTGAGAAGAGGGGCTCTCAGGTGACATAGAGAAGCCTTGTCTCAAAATAAAATGTAAAATTCAACTGGAGATGTAGCTCAGTGTAATGGCCCTGAGCTCAATTCTTAACACGATTAAAAAAAAAAAAGCTTTGGCTATATCTCAGTGGTTAAAGTGCCACAGTTCAGTTCCATTCAGTTTCCCACCGCCACATAAAAATTAGCTTGGCATGGTTGTACATGCCTGTAATTTCAGCACTAGGGAGGCTGAGGCAGGAAGATTGCCATGAGTTTGAGCCACCCTGGGCTCCATAGTGAGTACAGGACCACCCTGGACTACATAGGAAGATGATGTCTCAGGAAAAAAAAATTGTAAAATGCCATCTAATGATGGAGAATAACACTGGGGGACAAAAGAAAAAGAGCTCTGGAATCATGGGGTCTAGTCAGGAGACCCCAGCTTGGCCTCCCCGATTCTATCTCAACATTTGCTTGATTTGCTTGGTTTGTCCAGCATTCACCTGTAGATTGGGATGCTTGACAAGGACAGTCCATATCTTTCTCTCCAAATTAAAAACTTAGTTCCATTTGAAAGAGTCGTTAAAACTAAAGTTTGAAACCAGCTAGAGTTAAAGCTTAATGCATGTCTGTAGAACAGCTTGAAGTTTTTAGTTTAGCCAAGTCAGTGACCGCTTGGCCATCAGCCCACACAGGATAGCTACTCCCCATTACCACGACAGCAGCAACAACCACTGGCCTCAGGTGACATTCTGATAGACTCTCTGATAGACTGTTTTGGGGGATGAAGGAGGTGGCCTTTTTGTTTGTTTGTCTGCCTATTCCCTGAATGATGAGTGAAGGGGCAATTCTAGGAGAAGGTCCCTGCACAGCTGTTGGCCTCCTGGAGTCTACGTCCTGTATCATAACGGTTCAGAGAAAAAGAATCCCCCGTAGAACATTAAGGTGCTGCTTCTCTTCCTCACAGTGTTTTGATGTCTCTGAAAATAGAATTATGAGAGACTGGCCGTTCACATTTGAGCAAGCCTTCATGTCTCTGTATCAGCCTTCAGTTTACTCAGTGGAGTTCGCTTCAATGTCGTGCAGCTGCCTTGGGAATGGCTGACACATTTCCACACTTTTGGCCTTGTTTGGAGAGAAAGAAAAGTGGTGCCTGCATGACTGCGGTGGCTTAGAGAGCTGGCGAAGACAGAGGGCCGGAGCATGCAACGAACCGCGCTGGAAAGTCACCAGAACGCCAGGGCTTCTATCGGCACAAAGGACCACATGACCTGCCGGAACTACTTGGGGGACCCTTCAGTTTCTACACCTTAAAAAATAAAAGTAGCACCTGCTGGAAGCTCAGTCCTGAGTCACTTTAATAAACCCAGGCTGTTGGCTGACGGGCGAGACAGACATTTGTGATTACAGTTGATGTGCAGCAAGAAGTGCGCACGCACCCTGGCAATACTCGAATGGCAAATCCTTCCTGTTCAGATATTTCTGGAAGGCCACTTTACTTATAAAGTATAATTTCCCCAAGATTAGTGGTCACGTCAGCACTTAAAATGCTAGCAGAGAGAAAGAATCAGTATCGTGTTTGTCTTTAACGTGGGAGACATAGGACACCTGGCCCTGCGTTCATACTGGGGCGCTGTACAAGGGCACACCGGGGCACAATACAGCACTTATTCTGAATCGGAATCCATCTGTACTCTACAGTCGGAGGACAAAAGAGGATTGTTAGCACTTAAAGGCACCTTGACGCAGTCATACCGTTGGACTCTTTTATTAATTGCCCATCTGCTAAGTGAGAGCTCTCTGACACAGGTTGGTGCAGGACTCTCAGAGCCCTTAGTCTGCTTCCTATTGGTTCCACATGTGTTTGTGTTTGTTCTCAGTAGGCCGAGATTCCAGAGAGAAAATGAACCGCTGCAGGTCGATTCCACTATCAGTCATGCAGAAGACATGGGGAAGCGTGCCATTTGATTTTGATCTAGCTTTAACCCTTGCGAAGCAGCTGCCCTGGCTCTCTTGGCTTTTGGCTGCTTAGCTGTTTGAAGACTTGAATACTGATGACAGAATGAAAGGCTAAAGGCTACCTATATTTTAGGAATCATAGCATTTCTCTTTCAAGTTGCTCAGTCCTCAGAATATTTCCTGGGATAGAAAAATAGGGCTGTCAAAGAGTATTGATGTAGTGGTGGTGGTGGAGTGCATGCACGCGCGTGTGTGTGTGGTGTGTGGTGTGTGTGATGTGTGGTGTGTGTGATTGCTGCTGTGAAAATATAGGCCTTGATTATGTACCCAAGGATAATTCTCCCCAAAACTGCACCGACAGGGCTGGCAGTCTGGACTTGCATTGACAAAAGACAGACGACCCAGCTCCAGGGTTTGCCTAGGCAATCATACTTCCCAGCATGATTTGTCCTTTCCTTTGTATTTTGTTTTAAGGAGATTCAATGAGATTGAGTTAAGGAAGTGGTGTCTATTTCAGCTTCAGCTTTGCAATTTCCGCATTTAGCCTGGATTACGTTACAGCCAATGCGATGCTGGGGTATTTTTCTATGTACAGTTTGGGGATAGAAGACAGAAACCGGAAACGTGTGGTTCCCTTCTCAGAGCTTCCTTATTATGGGGTGTGAGAGAAAGTGTGTGTGTATGTGTGTGTGTGTGTAAGAGAGAGAGAGAGATAGGGAGAAAGATGAAACAAAAGTGTGAAAAAGCAAAAGTACTGGGCAGCCAAACAAGTCTTCATTATTTTTTTCTCCAATACTGGACATTGAATTTTGAATAAAGGGCCTTTACTCTGAATTATATCCCAGTTATGTTTATTTATTTATTTTTTTGACAGGGTCTTCCTGAATATCTAAATTTCCCAGGCTGGATTTGAACTCTCCATCTTCCTGCCTTAGCAACCCAGAATGCTACCTACCTTCCTTCTTTTCTTCCCTCCCCTTCCCTCCCCTTCCCTCCCCTTCCCTCCCCTTCCCTCCCCTTCCCTTCTCCCTC